>JAAAKL020006798.1:0-17599 GCA_010016065.2 Carybdea cf. marsupialis auct. non (Linnaeus, 1758) | reverse complement strand
TTTATTTGCAGTTTTGGCAAATCTAGATAATGAAATGAGGACTCTATACACTTCCAAAAACTGATGACAATATACATGCCTGGCAATTCCAAAATAATGGTACGTTCTGACATCGTCATTTGCAGCCAAGTATAGATATTTAGATTGTAAGCTTAGAATCACGAAGGACTGTGAATCATTTAGGACCATGGATTCTTCAATATGGTAGACATGTTGTGTAGGGCACATCGGGTCCATGATAACATTTACCGTGGCGCGACTGACAATTAGACTTGAGGGAATAGAATATGAAGGAGGCACAGTTGAATAAGTTCATGATACATATCTTAAATTGGATTCCTACTTCTTCTGCTAAGGCAGAAAAATAAGCTAAGAAATCAACTATCGCCTTGTGGATTGCAAAGCAGACCTGCTGATGATTTTAAAGCATAGCTGAGGGGGAGGGGCATCATTGACAAAACCTCCTATATTTTGGTTAAGGCGTCCTCAGCCATGTGGTTTCCTTTGGTAACTCATATCAAATAATCTAAGGGTATAAGCTCACTTCAAAATTTAATTGTGCTTACCTCGTCAACGTATGAAAACTGTCGCGTAATTATGAAGTTAAAAATGTCAGATGTCGGTGCCAATCATGGCTACTCCGTTAAGAATGAAACCGTGTTCATATAATACCTCATCTGTGGAGTTAATAAGTCACCAAACATTGCTGAGCATTTGGAAGACGAAGGGTCACTTTGAAACTTAAGGATCTGTAATGGATAACAAGAACACTGATGGAAAACAGATATAGTAGAAGAATGAACTTGACTGTTGTTTCGAAAGAGCGTTCTTAGAACGGAAAAGTTAGGATATAATGTGAAGTGCAAAAACCTTGCCCAGGCTTGCTTCTGATGATCAATGACAGTGATGAGGACAGAAGGTACAACAAGTAAAAACAACGAGAAGGACGACAAGGGCAAGGATGGTAAAGACACAAATCAAGTATCTTTGGCTGTAAGGTAATACAACAGCTTCCTCATTTCGATTTATTCTTGGGGTAGAAGGTTGATGGCTGTGGGGAGGGTAGTACGAAGGAGAAGAAAGAGGGATAGGATAAGTAAAAAAGAGTCCTGGAACACTGATCCATTGGTATCAAAGCAATACATCAAATATTACTAGCTCAAAAAGCCAAACAATGTCATTGTCAGCAGCAAGACTAAAACCTTAGCTATTTTGGTACCTTATGTTTGATTGTGGCTCCACATTATAATACCATAGTGTAACCATCAACGAGGTATCTATTACTTGACCAAGAAGAAAATTTGACAAAATGTATCATAAAAAACTCTGAGCTTGCAGAAATGTACATATATTGGTGTTTAACTAATGTGCAACACAAAACGCGGTTAAAAAGAGCCACTCGTGGTACCTGTGACGACAATCAAACTAATATTTAACCATGACTAACCCAATTAAGAGGATGCATCGCAAGCAAACTAGAATAACTCTCTTTAAATTTATAAAGAAAATATTGGTAAAATTCGCTTCTGTCTGGCAGCCGAAACAATGTACTACAGATTTATCTATTTAAATGTTCAACTGACTATACTGCTGTGAGTAATTAAGCTAATGTCTCGACTATTGTTATAGTATAAGTCTGATTTTGAATAAGGAATATGAACAATATCAGGTAAGGCATATGTAAGATATCTTCAAGATTTTAACGAGTATTTTAGGGGAATCATATTTTGCTGACAAGGTATATATACACACACACACACACAAATACAACACACACACGCATATACATATGTATATTTAATAATGCAAAAATCGAGCACCAAAAATGGTCATGTATTATACTGTTGCAAACAATTAGGTTAGTCTGTCAACAATAGTTCTGTCTCATACCTAATTGAGACACTGTAGATTAGAGCTATAGATTCCGCAATAGGAGACTTGGCAACTGTCACTCTAACTGACTATGGAGTCATTAACATCGTATGTAAATGGCAGGCTAATGATACTGTTCTTATCAGTAATAATCTACTGTTGTTTATTAATTAGCTCTTCCTATTATTGTGGCTCTGTAATTAACCAAAGAATATGATGAGTAAATATAAATCAGGTTTATTCATATTGTAACGGGAACGTGAAAAGATAATAATGCGCCTAATATTAGAAATTTGTAGAAAACTTCATTTGTTCAACTTGCTCAACAATCTTATTCTAGTCTACCATGTCTGTCTTTGCTAAATTTAGATCTTCGTATCGTTTAATGTAAACGTGTTAGCACATATTAACTAATTAGCTCAACATATTAGACCATCGTCTTGTAATCTAGTATGTCTTTGTTGACTGATTTTATAACTTAGTATCGGTGATGTGAAAGTAATTCAGCACACGTTAATTAACTAGACCTACATATTGGACCATTCTCTGTTAGTCTAGCATGCCTCTGTTTATATGAATTCCGTTTCTCACAAAGCAGTACCTTCTTCAGCAGTATCTAATGTATTTGTCAATAAAGTATGTATGCATCAAAAATTTTGATGCAGAGGAAGGAGTTAGAGACCACAGGAATACACACGGGAGTTCTTACGCTCATTAACTGTTCTTAAGCATAATATGCAGAGAAATAGCATCAAGTAAAATATGGAATAAAGCTTGGTAAAAATGTCGATTAAAAATTGTAACTCTGTTTTGTCTACGTAATAAACTATCAATGATAAACAGCGTTGAGTTCGCGAAGTTCTTTCAAAATGTTTATTTTTAAGGTAATTTTTAAGTTCTATTATCCGCCTTTAGTTGACAGGTTTAATCTCTTTAAATTTTGTCGACAATTTAATTTCTGTCTTCACTTTCCAAACCGTTCAATCCCCTTAATATTGAATACAAATTCTATACTGGTAATAAAGTTTTCTGACTGTTGTTGATAACACACGTATTTGAGAACCAGTGAGGATCCGAAGGAGAATTTAGCAATGTAGCACCCAGAAACTACTGACTAACGCTTGTATATTTCTCATTCCTTGCTAGCCCCCACATTGGCCAGAAACTTGGGTAGTTTCTTCTCTTAAAACTTCTTGAAGGTACTGAAGACATGTTACTACATGAAAATTGTTTTAAAAGTTCTTGCAGTTGAGAACGCAATTTACTTCTAATCTTAAGTCCAAATTTACATTTGTTTGTAATGTTTGTTGATAGTACCAGAAACGTACGTGCATAATTCTATATATTAAGCTATAAAGCGCCTGCTCGAAAGTAATTCGCCTGAAGATTGCGAAAGCATGAAATTCTGAGAAGCGAATTTCCAGAAATTTTTCTTTAAATACTCCGCATCCACGTAACGACCAATATCCTTAGCAGAATTGCTGTTCTTTACTTTCGTTTTGCATACCTTGGTATTTACGCTAGAGGGCTTCAAAGGTAATTCTTGAACTTCACCAAATATGTTTTAATAAAATTAGTTCCTATATTGGTTATTTTCCAAGCTCTAAGACACCTTGACTTGACTCTACTTATTTTCTCAGCTACAGCAGCCATATTTTTTACATTTTTGACAACTAAACAGCTCGTTTGCTCAAGGCGAGTGAAGTAAACAAAAGTACGACTTTCCATCATTAAATGCGCAATCTCTCTTCCTCAAAGGACAGCATCATCATCACTAGATCATACTTCTTTTTTAATCACAGTAACACAACAATATCGCAAAAAATCCTGCTTTGCAGCATGCTTTTCAAATACATGACTAATTTCCTTCGAATACTGTCGATACATGTCAATGTTACAAGTCTACGTGAAAAATCCCAGGAATGTTACAGAGGGCACCCATTTAAACTCTATGTTTGACATAGCTTCTATATTCCTGACGCACCACAGAACTTGATTAAAATATATTTTGATCTGAGCGTTTGTAGCAGACATATAACACAACAGAAAAGCCCATTCATTAGGACCGAACTACATGACATCACGTCGATCACGTAGTTCTATTTTGATCCCTTGTTCAACCAACCAAATCTTACTACAACACGGATTAAGGTTAAAACATGGCATCAAGAGACGCACCATGTCGATTACATATCCGTATTCAATAGAAAATGTTTGTAGCAGATATTTTCATGGCACAAATCTTAACTTACTTTGTTAAATGCAGATTAAAGGGATAGAAAGATCTCATACCGTTGAATGTCGCAAAGAAAGTGGCACCTCCTACACTGCTAACACATTATACATTATTACAAGAAAGGGGTACATATCTCTTACATTGGATGCTTGAGATGGCATTGCAGAACCCCTGGAAATAAGCAGTGGATATGAATGAAGTTATGTCTGTGAGTTGAGGACCACTTACGACATACATTGATAAATACAAATAGCTTCTATTCTTGTTCATGATGAACGAGTCCCAGGACAATTCCTACAGTGATACATCAGAAGGTGGATTAAATTGTCTAATAAATGCAACTAACCCTTCTTTTTGGTATTCTCAGCATTGAATAGGGATGTTGCTCTATTCTGACATTCTTTGGGATCTGCTCAACGGAGATATAAACAATATACCTTGGAGCGCTACCAGTAATGTCTTTTTGACGAGACTCAAAAATAATGATTGTTTCATGCCCATCTTATGACTTTGAAGAGGAAACTTTTTATATGACTCAAAATAGTTCTCTGTTGAACATGTTAATACGCATTGGTGACTAACGAAATAGATTCCTTAGTCGTGATAACCACTATCGAAAAGGTTCCTGGCATTTGAAGTCCCAAGCGATGCTTTGACTATCTGGGTCTGAACATTACAATGCGAAAGTCTCTTGCAACTACGAAATTAAACATGATTATTCACAATATTGCACGTATGGAAATGGGCAAAAGTTGAATCACTCTCTTACTATTTTTATGAAACAAGAAAGTATATGACAACGCTGTACAGATCACATAGTACTTCATGTGTCTTCTTCACCGCCATATTGAATTCGAAACAAAAGAAAACGCATCGTCATCATTCCTGTGTTCGTAGGGACTTCAACGCTAACACTTCAACAAGGTGTATCTGAACATAGTGGTAAAGTTTCATCAAAAGTGGAGCGTATCATTTCTAAATTCTCTCAGGTAACTTCCTTGCATTTTGACACGACGTGAAAGAGCAAAATGATGCAAGTATTATTCATTGTCAGTGGTACATCTCTATTCCACGGAAACCTTCATTTTCAAGTGTCCCAGATAATAAGTCAGATAATTTTTGTCCTTAATCTTGATTTATGTAAATGAAAGATTGACAGATTTTAACGCATCTGGGAATAACGTTCTTAGCTCCGAGCACCCCAATTGAACAGTAAACTAATGTGTTTTGCACGTCGGAGCTTAATAAGAGCATTCCAAGTTTTCATGCATTTGTAATGTACATAGAATTGAGTCTCTTTCTGCTAATGCTGTTGCGGGTGAAAATTTCAAACACTTTGGATGGAAAGGTAATAATTTCAAAATATACAAGACATATTATCTTGGATGATGGAATCTATCTTGGTTGGAGGGTGTGCATTTTGAAATGATTATAGTCAAGTGTTTGTACGTTTAGGATCAATAGTAAGGCATTCCTTGCATGGATATAAATACTAAGTCAATATCCTCGTAACATTATAAGTGTCAACATCAACTAATTCGAATGCTGCTTAATGTAATCTTTCGTTATTTCCAACAAAGTTTTTAAGTCACTATAGTTTGTCATTAGGAGATTCTGTTGTGGAATTTTGCTTAGTTCAAGAATTAGTTCAATATTTGGTTCCTCTGATGCTGGAAATACTGCATGACTTACATATCTCTGTATAATCAGACATATAACGCTTAGACGTTTCCTCTTATGGGTGCCAAGCAATAATAGACAAAAATGCAAAGAACACAATATCAAGTTTATCTCAACCCTAATTTGTTGCACTACAAGGGGGATTTTCGATAAAATTATGTGCTTTTGATGTCGATGATTTCTACGTATGAAAACCATTATAAATTTCATGTTTTGAGTTGTCTTCTTATTTCCCATTTTTATATTTGACTCTGAAGTTCACAACCATAGATTCGATATCTATTTCGATTAAATTATGTATAAGTGTTCTCTTCATATGTGTCTGATTTTTAGGTAAATTAAAATTCTGAGCAAAGCAAAGGAAGGCCGTCTTTGTAACTCCCTGCAAAGGTCGGATCGTGGGCGTGGATAGGAGTAGAGACATAAATGGTGCAAAATCCCAGGAAGAGTTTAGGGCGCCGCCTCAGAAAAGCTTGTAGTATTCATGTCTCTCTGATGCACATTCATGCCATCTAGCAGGAAATATTCTGCTTTCCTTGGGGCAAAAATGACAATTTTGTTGTTAATCATATCATTGAAAACATATCTGCTATAAAGTTTCTTCGTATATACTGAATTTTCAACAAAGCTGGGAAAATAAATGCAAATTTAATATACTCTTAATTTGTTATCCATCCTCTGAGTTCACTAATCCGAAATTCTAAAGAATGATGGGCAATCCCTCGTTATAGAAATATTTATGTTCATGTATAATTCGTGCCTCGAGATATGTATAATCATACAGTAAATATCGATCCAATTTAGTCACTAAATAGCCACCAATTGGTACTTTAATTGTTACATGTGCACTAGTATGAAAAGTTTATTGCAGAAACAATTCTACCAAACCTATTCTAGTATATTTGTGCAAAACATATAAAGACGTTTAATTCTGATGGCTAACAGGGAATATTATGATCAAGTCTTAGATCGATGATTCCATGACCTGCTTTGTTGCCTTTAAGAGGGTTGACGAGGATTACTTTCACTCCATGTCTCAGGGGCATACAAATCTCACACAAGTATTCTGGCGTGTTTTGTCCATGGAATTTATGTACATGTTTTTATATAACTAAAGAGTTTCTACTAGTCGTACATTTTCCTGGGTAAGTGTTATGTTCGGCTGTGAAAGATAAAAGTCCCTCTGCAAGAATGTATAGCAATGGGGCACATCTCTCTTCGCCAAATGGATCCAACCCTTAACACGTACTAAATCAAAATGTATACAACCTCTGTATATTGCTAGTGGTGCAGAACTTAGAAACCTGACAAAGAACTCTAGCATTTGTTAATTTAAGCTTTTGGACTAATGACAAGCTTTACAAAGAAAAGTGCTTACATATTTAAGAAAAGGGATAATATTAGTGACAGTCAAACTACCGTGCCTATAAAGAAGAATAAAGTAGGTTATGGGCTGCTTATTGTGTGGCTCATATGGTCACATGCTATGGCAAAGAGAGAAAATATCACCAGTGACCCCTATTATGTAAATGGAGGTTGTATAATGATTGTCAATGATTCGTATGTCTTTGGAATCAAATAAAGGTAGAAGATAGGAAGCACAAATTAATTTCTCCATGTGTTGGATGCGTTGGTGAAACTTTTTGTAGGATCTTTTTATTTTTGTTTTTGATATTAGTGGTTATTCGTGCTTTTTATAATCTCTGAATTCTTAGCGGATACAAGTGTTGACTGACGTACACAAGATGATAGAGGCTGTAGTAATAAGGTAATTCAAATGCAATAGTGACAGAGTGCAAGACGAACATTTCATAGATAGATATGGCGTTTTTAATAAAAGTAGTAACGGTGCTACCTGTATAGGCATCTCTTGTCTTAAAAGCAAAGACTACTCCGGTTTCCATGAAATGAGAGTTACCAATATTTTCAGTAGAAATAGTAGAAATAATTGTAATCTGTAAAACATTCTCATTTAATTCCCTATGCTGTGAAGACAACTTATATCTTTTTAATCAAATGTCAACCTTATTTTTGTGATATGTCTCCATATTTCCATTTGCCAATTTGCAATTTTTAAAGTTTTAGTCCTCTTCTGTCTTATGTATCAGTGGCTGCGAAAGCAAAAGGAAATTGACAAGCACCACCCCATCCCCAACCCCCTTCACCACTAATGTTTTATAATGGGCAACAGATGTCTTCTTTTAGTGCGAATGACATACATAGGTATAAATTATGATTTTCGATGAATAAAATCTGATAGTCTGCAGTGGGAGGACTAAGTATCAAATATATAATCAACAATTTATACACACTTAAAAACAAGTTTGTAAGTCTGGTTTAAAAATTTGTTTCCCCTCTAAATGTAATTGAAGTTGGAAAAAAAGTAAAGGTGTTAGAGAAAAGGACTAAAAGCTAGAAGAGAGACAAAGAAGAAGAGAGAGAAAAACGAAAGAAAAAAGCCCCTAAAACACAAACAGAAGATATTCGTTCTTGATTGCCCTTTCAATGTCCTCTTACATTTCTTATGAGGGGGAGGGGGGCTGCCTTTGAGCCCTTCTCCCTTAACTTCAAGCTCCTGCCCAGTTACTGCTATTCTTTCGTCATAAATTGTTAAAAAGCGCTGCTCTTTAAAAAGTGTATTTTACCTTATTTGGGTCATTTGTTGTCACAAAGAAGCAAAAATTCACAAAACAAAAGAATAAACTAAGATAAGTATCTGGCGGCGCCATCAATTAAGGATAACAAAATGTCTGCTATTCAGTAAATATTTACAAACAAATTGGAATAAATTACTTGTTTTAGAACAAAGCAATTGCAGAAACAATACAGAATAAGATAGGAGATGCAGAAAGGCGTAAAAATAACAATGGAGATTGCTTGCAGCAACTTCAGAAGATAGGAAGGTAACAATAGTATGTGCGACATATGTATTAAAGACCCCGATGTTAAGTTTATAAGAAGTCAGAAGAAGAGACACGGGAACAATCGAGAAGTTAATAAAAACTGGGAGCTTAAAAAGATGCCAACTTCTGAGAAAAAGATTGTGGAGATAATTTTTTTATTCATTTAAGTTCAGAAGTGTTGTAAATTGCCCAGTGGCAGGTAAAATGGAAGTATGGAGTTTAGTAGGCCGATAATGATTTGCTATTTTACCTTAGCACAGATTCCCAGATACGGCTATTAAAGTGAAGCGACTAACTTTAACGTAACAAAAGGGCACCTCTATCCAAAGTAGATGATAGTGGTAAAGTTTGGAAGAAAGAGTAAAGGTCGTATCTCCCTCATGCTCCGGTTGGGTTAGCCTTGTAGAACTGACCTTATCATCATTTTCCTGTAAGAGAAGAGGTTTTACAAAGCTACTGTTCTCTAGAGATGAAATGTAACACCAATAAGAACAGCATATCGAAGACGATTCGCGATTTATAAAGTGCAATGCCAACGTCGTTATCAGTCCTTTCTATTGAAAGTAGCAAACCAAAGTTGGGCCTCACTGCATAGCAAATTGAAGAGTTTCCTTCCATGTTTGTATATGCTATGAAAGATCTTCGTTTTGAGAAATGGCATCTGATTGTTCGCTTTTGTAGAAGGAATACTTACAGCTACTTATAAGGGGTAGGGGGTTGAAATATTAAACACTTCTAAGATTATACTGTTCTTTGATATAAATTTGTATAAGAGATCGCGTTTCTGCCACACGGAATGTCCTTTCACGCTTGTAAATCTTCATTGTAAAACACTGTCAGCATATGTGTATCTGAAAGATACGTTGAAATGAAGACTATAGATTCGAGAAATGCGTAAAGCTGTGACAGACTATTGCATATTAAAAGGACGGGCAGAATGGGTTTTAGAAGGTGGTCACTTTCCAATGCTTTTTAACCGAAGAAATGTTCCTCTTTTAACTCTGGCCAGCTTCTGAACCTTCGTTCGGCACATTTATGTCACGAGGAGCTAGACTGCGTGATACTTTTGGAGGAATAATCACAAAAAAAATTATCAGGGATTATCTATTTTTGTCCGATATCTAGCCTCCAAGAAAGATGTCAAATTTCAACATCTGTACCAACTGGTTGGCCAAATTATACAACGTTCTGTGCTATCCAGTTTAGACAGAAAATTGGAAGATGCAATCATTATCAGTGGATGGGTAATCCTGGAACTGTATCAGAGTACTATGTACTCGTGAGGCGCCAATTATTCCTTTGCTAGACAAATATGATCGAAGATTGAGTCGAAGATTGCCAACAATAGGCCTTGAAAAACACGACACTAAGGAACTGCCTACAGTATCCAAATCTTTTCACTTTTTCGCATCGAGCAAGAAATAAATAAACCCAATATCGGACAACTTTGGGGACGGATCCAAATCCACCTTGTGGCACCCACTGCCTTTTGCTTCAGGCTTCGCAGCTATGTAAAGACGGACGGAAATGTCATGCTTTTCTGCGGTGTTCAGGTAGATTTCCTTTGAAATGACACTTTTTAACGCGTGATGACTATAGATCTGTTTTAGACTGTAGTTGTGGAAGTTTCCCTTCCGTGCAAACAAGATCGACTCTTTGCGGTACTCTTCCGTAATGAGGTAATCTTGGGAGAGTCAATTAAGACTTATTTAAAGCTATCTTTAAGTGGATCACAACGTCATAACTGAAAGAAAAACAGAGGATTTATTCCTATTGGTTTGATAAGTAAAGAGCATATTGCGATTTCCTCTAACTATAACGTATTGAAAAGCACGTATTCTACTGGCGCTTAGGTCCAGCTTACAGACTCTTCAACATTACCAACAACAATTGGTGAGGTTACAATTTTTGTTTCATTAGAAGATCGATACATTATCATCTTGCGAAATAAGTGTTAGAATATATCAGATTCTAGCAAGGGTATTCAAAGAAGGGGAAAGGGTGTACTCTATTTATACTCTTTTCCCTGTAATATCAACAGGTACCAAAGTTGACTTTGAAAAGTTTACAAACTGTACAATATAAATGAGAACATTTGATAATTAGGGAAATAAGATCGCCTTTTCTTTTAGAAGATTTACAGAGGATAATGGGGTAGAAGGAAGTCTATTCAACTTGAGAATAATCATCCAGAGAGATACAAAAGCACTATCAAATCTGTTCAACAACCAGTATTCAGAACGATGATCAATAAAACTTTAGAGGCCATAAATGCTACCAAGAACACGTGCTTCTGGTGTTGATAAAATATAAGAGGGTATAGTAATTACAGATCATTCGCTCCAATGTAGCAGTTGAGTCTTAATCGGATGGTCGCATCAGGTTATCAGCTCCCTGTGATATTACTTTGTCTTCGAAATGTTACCTTTTTGCCTACATTCTTTGAATAGCATGCGCGTTTATCTTATAACAAATACTGATGCCGCCTGTATCTGAAGTCGGGGATAGAATTCGCAGAACTGAATGGTTTTCGTTTGGCGCTACTGACTTCAAAGAAGGTTGATATTTCTGGAGGGCCGTAGAAATGATTCTCAAAGTATATATATATGTGTGTGTGTGTGTGTGTGTGTGTGTGTGTGAAATGACGAGAGGGGGGGTATAACATAGTCCTGTTGAACAAAGTCTATTCAGTGGATTTACACGTATTAAAAACGTAGGGGGCATCCTGCCCCGGTTGCTAAGACCCTGATCAATTTTCTAAGTATTAGATACTCTTTCAGCGAGCAAATATAAAGTTTGCCCTACGAGTTAAGTTACTGATAAGCCAAAATCCCTCTCATGGCTACATTTAAGGCACCATAAGACACAAGAAAAGAAAGACATAAATTGCAAATTATTGCGATCTAATTGAAGGGTAAGTGTCCACCCTACCCTGCTTCGCTGCCTCTGAAGGACATTCATGGTACTGGTATCGGCGAGTCTTTACGAGTGAAACAAATTTATGTTCCTATTCATTTAAAAATGGTATACGAAAGGCCAAGCACAAAGTAGAAGTTACCATTTGTATTTGATAATTGGGGATCCCTTCTCCAGAAACATTTAGCTTTTACTCTTGCGAAAGCCTGTAAAAGTTATTCCTGACAATTATCGCATCCAATTTCTTCAAAATTGGACGATTTAATATTATGATTGCTACAGTGGGGCATGGCCTACAGTCCTTCCCTCATTAACACGCAAACTGCTTGTCTAGAAGGGTCTTCGACCTTGGTACTATACTTTGCTAGCACTTTTCGCTTTACAGACGACACTACCATCACCTTAGCACATGCAATATTTTAAAGTTCTGTATTTTATATGCCAGTAAAGTTATCCTCAGAACTAAATGGCTGATGCTGAGCATGTAATGTCAGTTACAATTTCTGACTTCTGCGTCACTCGTCCGTCAGTAGATTCTCTCCGACTTCGTCTTGCGTGAGTGTATTGTGGTTATGAAACACAATAAAACGCCTGCTTATTCTACTGACTTGTCAAATCCAATCAAAGAGTTATTGTGCGATCACAATCGTTGTCCAGAAAAGGCCTCTGTCTGCACCAACATTAATTTTGATGACGACCGAATCAACCTTGCTTATCAATGATAATCAAAGTCTTCATAGAGGCACGTAGCGTGATACGTTTCAATGCAGGGAATACTCTGGGGTTAGAAGTAAGACTGTTTTCTTCATACAAGTTCATATATCTTACTTGGAAGTAATCTTGCACAGTTTCTATGACCTAACGATAATTAGCCCCATATATTTGATCTTTGCACTTCATACAATTATTTTTAAAAGTATTTAAGCAATACCTCAACAAAAGTATGAGAACATGCTTGAAATGGAGACAGGGTAAGAAATGGATACCTGTTGAATAGTGGAAATATCAAAGGGTAATGAAAATGCAGAAGTTCCAAGTTTTTTACAACATTCCTTCATCACACGCAGAAAAGTAGTAACTGGCAGGAAATAAAGGTTAGATTTGATATGGTGAAAGTAACAATAGTCTCTCGATTTAATTGTAATAGTATGCAAAAGATCTATCTTTAAGGTTCTCTCTTCAGCCAAGTATCTAAGCACGATTGAAAATCCTGTGCTGTTTCTGAAACTCATTCCAGCAGAGATGTGTTACCTGGGTTTTTGTCGTTCAATCTTAAACCTAACTATGTAAATTAGAATAGTTTCATGATAAGAGGCTCTTCTTCTACCTCAAAAAACCGTCATTGATAACAATCATAGCAAAGATAGCACATTTTAAAACTCAGAGAGGGAAACACGAGTTTCGATTTTCAGAAGAGGCCTTTGCTATTGCATCAAATAGCAGTCTCGTTGTTGTATACATCTTTGGGATAGGTGATTTCTTAATTAGTATATGGGAATATGTCTATTGTATATTAGGGTCATGCTAAAAGTTGGGGTAACATGACATCGTCTACACAAACAAAATCAGTTCAGTATGTAACAATACATGTAACTCTCCGTCCACCTGGCTGACAAAGCACTGAACAGATAGCTACCTAGTTACATGTATGGGACATTTGAGAGACCAGGGACAACCTACATTTCAAATGTTAGCCAAGCACCATAAATATATTGCACTGCATGAGTATAGTGTCGTTAAAATAGATAATTGGGAACATTTGAGAATGAATCATGTAGGGAAATGGTCGAAATTTTATATGCCAGTGTATCACTTATAGGGCAGAAGAATATTCTGTGTATTAAGAGGGGTATTAAAAATACGACAAGAGCGCATTATTGTTTTTACCACCTTAAAAAAGAAACGTTTTGATGGTTATCCTGTTCACTTCTCAGCAATTACTAGCCACTATTGTCTCACAGAGTCACATTATTGATCAATTTCTATTTCTATCTTAATTTTATACCATGAATGTGCTGGAATCCTTTTTGTTTCCAAAAGTAAAACCTTGAGTTCTATAATTAAAGCAAGTGTAATTATTGTATGTGCGCTACATTCTTAAGGTCAAATTGTATGCACCTCTTGCATGAGCTCTAGAATATCCTGTAGTGGGAGAGTAGCAAGTACCACCAGCCTTTACTCTAAGGGAAGCTCAAGAGGATATTGAAATCCCTCTATTGCAGGAGTAAATACCTATGGGTGGTAATCTAGTTTCAGCTTATTATTACAGTTACTGTAAAATTCATACCTTTACTAATGTGTAGCTGTTCTTCACGCATCAATATTTACCCTTCGATTAAAAAAAAGAATGAAATAATTATGAAAAGTTATCAATCTGTCTTATTATGCCAAGGTATATATCTCGGTTGTTGGAACAATACTCAGATGGTTCTTTCAACGTATGTCATTTTACCCACTGTTTTGATGATGAAAATTGTTTTACAGCAGAACTTGCTTTCCAACGGACACCAGGGAACATGTTTTGTACAGATATTATCATGTGTCAGTTATGGATGAAATATCTTTTTCTAAAAGTAGATGAGTTTTATTATTTAAAAGCGCAAAAATAGGGAAGTATGTTACCATGCTGATACAAACCAGTTCCTCTATGACAAACTCAAGGACAAATGGATGTTATTTGCTCTTGTTGCTATATTAGATCCCAATCCTTTACATATGAGCATTGCAGCCAACTGTAAGCAATTCTAGAAACCAGACCCTCTACAATTTCTCATTTGAAGAACCGATAATCCGTTTTAAGGTTGTTTTTGCTACTTCAAGAGCAAAAGTTATTATAAAATGCCAACTTTAATGATGATATTAATCCTGTCAACGCCAGGATGCCTTCGCCTGGTGGTGAATTATGTAGGACTGAATGGTCTTTCTTCTTTCTTTTCTCGGTATCCCGTGGAAAGTAAATTCGAGAAGGCTAATACAATAGGGTAGATACTAAACTAGAAGTATGGTTGCTTCAGGTATTGCTCCTCTGCACAGTGCGTTCCCTCGTAAAATAGATCCTATTAACGTGTATGCAATATTTTTATGTTTTCAAAAATTGATAGATAGTAGACGCACGGGTTTATTAGCAAGTAATGACTGTAGCTCGTTATTTGTTTCACTGAGACAGTTTTAAACCAACCATGAGCAACCTTGGTAAAACAATTATCCCTTTGTCTCTCTAAAGTGTGGAGCATTTTTTGTTGCTTACGTAAACTCGATTGTTAATAGATATGACAATGTTATTTAAAAATTCTCAACAGATGAAGCGAATGGCTTTCTGCAAAAGGAGGTGACTTCAAAAGGGGCAGCAATATAAAAGGCAAGGGAAATATCGCTTGGGCTCTTGCGAATTTTAGCAAAAATTCAAAATCAGAATTTATTTGCAGTTACCAAGACTTCCATGTTCTATTTATTGACATATTCAGTCCCTATGTTCATTGCCTATGTTGACAAATACAAATAATGACCTCGATGTAAACATTTGAAGAGCTGTTTACATTTTTCATACCTGAAATCGAGAAAGTTATGTTTGTTTGTTTGACTCTCTTTACATTGGCTGGACGTTTCGCTAGGACGGACAGAAACCCAAACATTCAAGTTGAGTATGGATGCAAATTAAATGTGTAAGTGGATATAAATAACATATCAGAGAGTGTCTGGTGATGATATCAGAAGACAGAAACAGGATATATCTTTGCGCAGTCACAGTACAATATCGATAGTAGTTCAACACGAACGCTGACTAGATAAGATACAGATCAATGGAATTGTAAAGTTAAAGTTAATTTTATTATGAAAAATGACGTCTTTCAAGCAAATGTTATTAAATAAGACCTCTCTTTCTTTTATTATATCAATTCGCTTCTTCTCTTTCCTATGTTTCTATACTATCTTCCAGTTATCCCTTCCGTTTTCTAGTTTCTCCTTTTGCTCTCCTACCCCTCATCCTGACCCATGCCCTTTCGTATCCTATATTTAGGCTTACTTCGTGCTTTTCGTTTTCCTCTATTACCTGTTGATATTTGTCTCTTCCTTAGATAATCGTGCTGAAGACACACAAAAATTTTTCATCTACTGATTCTTTTTTCTCTCTCAAAATTCAGTCTATCCTGCTGTTCCAACTAGCAAAACCCTTTCCTTATTGGAAAGTAAAGTTCGAGAAAAACTAGCTTTATTGGCTTTTATATTTACATATACAAACTCTTATGTTTAATCATTCTCTGATAGCTGAATGAAGTCTACACTCAGTTCTAGTTTGGTGTAGGAATTTGATCTTAGAAAATATTTTTTTGGTTTTGCTTCCCATATCTAGGTACATAGAGTTGGGCAATACCGTTTAGAAATTAAGGTCACTTCCCCAAAACCCATAGTAATGTAAGGCGTCTCATCCTAAAGTGCTTGTTTTACGCTCACGAAATTTCCCAGTTCACAACCCCAACTAGACATTGCCTAATAATACAGTAAGGCTCAGAGGTGCATGATCAAAATAGGTTAACTTCGTAGGATTTATGGCACGTTCAATTTCAATTTGTGTTTAACCGTATTTTATTAAAATAATGAGTTACTGTAAAGGACATTTCTCTTACAAACTGTATTTAAGTCAGTATTTCAGATGATTATTATTCATACTGAAGTTTATCCAAGTCATAGCAGGTACGTTCCTGTTAATGTTAAGCCACTTCAATGAATAAGACCATCTTCATGAACTAAAATATGCCAATTATTTCGAAAAAAGATTAGCATATCATAGAAGTGTCTTGAGATATCAGTTTGCTTGATAACTGCTTCTTGATTCTGATCCTGATCTTGATATGATGTTTGTTTGATAGATATTGCATGGATCAGTAGCTTGAAGGTAATAAGCCATTAAGATTATACTCGAGGCCATTCTTCACACTAATCATCCGTCTGCTGCTCTTCTGTATATGATACTAGTTAAATACATTTTTTACCTCCTATGCACTATTCAGGGTACCGGTACAACTCAAAGTCTAATTGCCAGATCTGTGATGTTGTGAGGTAGCCATTTTGCAGTAAGCTTCGACTCCACTCAGGTCCTTGACTAGATTCAAAATTGGAGAGAGGAAAAGGAGACATTTTCATCATCCTTGAAACGATTTGATACTCTAAATATCCAAGACGCTTGTTGGTGGCTACTTTTAAGACACAATTGGGTATAAGTTTCATTGATATCTTCTCAATTCCAATTCTGGCGATTTTGTACTCTGAGGAGTATCAGACGAAAAAAGCTTTTCAGTACAAAAGTGTCATAGCACTTTCGTGCAGTTTTTCTCTAAATATTCTAAGCTATGTCCTTCACAGGCAAGAAAAGTTCCCGTCGAATAGTCAAAATCTATGATGATGATATGTTTTATTTTTAATCAACAATAATTTTTACAGAAAAGGAGACACTATCAGCAGTAACATAGCAATAGTAACATTCGTAGTACACAAAAAATCAAAGACATCAAAATTTCCCCCCTATTTCCTATCCATCATCGACATCTCAGGTTTGCTCCAGAACGGCATCTCAATACCTAACTCTACGCATTTAGGATGCATGCAGATGGAACTAGAAACTGAGAGAGAAAGACACTGGTGAATAGAAAGGAAATTTCCTCCCACCTTAACTTGTAATATCAGACTTTCATAAGGTTTAGATTTTTCAAACCCTATTATTGTATGGGAATGAATCAGGCACCTGAGTATATTTTATATAGTCTTACTACCAGAACTTAAGTTTTTATTATCTCTGAAGGTCTTGACCTACATTTTTTGGAAAATTGGTCAGTTGTCATAGTGACATATGACATCACAGCTCGAGCATTTTTATGTTATTGACTAATCATCAAATTGCGTTGCTATTATCGATACGGACGACATTGTTGTGGGTGCTACGAGTCAACTATGCGTGAGTGCAGCATATGTGACAGTCGGGATCATTACGTGGTCA
>JAAAKL020006797.1:0-17602 GCA_010016065.2 Carybdea cf. marsupialis auct. non (Linnaeus, 1758) | reverse complement strand
CCCCAATCTACAAAATCATCAGAAGGGAAAATGTAAAGGAAAGAAGGCATGTAATATCAAAACTTTGCATTCAAAGAAGCCAATAAGAAAGTCCCGTCAGATTAGTGTTGTTTTGACCAATCAGTGTCTGTAGAACTTAGTAGTAAACAAAGAGGTCCAATGAAAATACCTATGATGAGACTAACAAAGAAAGATACAAAAAGAAACAAATTCAACAGAAGAACAGCACAAGTTGGATAATTGGCTGTGAAAATGAGAGAGGCTACACTTCAGTGTAGTGATGAAAAGAAATGGAGAGTATGTGGGGGAAAAGGCTGCTCTGTCTACAGCAGAAAACTTTCACTACAACAGATTTTCAATTTCTTGAGCAATGTGGAAAGAAAACATGTCCTCGATTATTGCAGTCATATGAGATACTGTAGAAATTTCTCAAAAAGTGCTGACACTATTTGCTACCCATCACACATGTCAGATGTTTAAATGACTTTCAGTAGCTAAATATATGACCATCACACTGTCACAAAATCGGTAATTGCTCTTGCTGAGAATTCTCTGTGGGGCAATAGTCTTGGATGAATCATCCCATCACCATACCCAAGTACTAAGAGATGTAAATGCCACATACAAATTGCTAAATGTGTGAAACAGAGAAGTTGTTTGTTGGTAGAGATATTTTGGGTTCACCTTTAAAACGTTGGCTTGCATATTGCATTATGTGTCACTTATTCAGATAGTACACAACCTGATTCAACCCTGATAGTAACAATCAATAGCAATTTTTGCCCTAAAGGATCTTACAAGTAAGTTAGAGTAAGGAAACCATTTGTGCTTTGTCACGGGCACTATTCTCATTTTAACTAACGACATGAAACTACAAAAAATTTGACATAATTGAGGTTGTGATGAACGTCGCAAATAATCAATGGGCGATAAATGCCCAGAAAGCTACTGACAATAACTCGTCAAGCTTGACAGCAGATTTGTACAGTCCATTTATGGCAAATTTGCTTAGCACCGCCTCGAATGATCAGCCGCAGTCAGCAAAAAAAATATGTGGAACCGGGTATGCAACTCGAGATCTAGCCTGCAATTAAATGTTGAGGTATGTATGAGGCCATAGATTTAATTTCAATAATCTTAAGATAAACTACCTGACTAGACACATGATGTATATGGTAAGTTACAAGTAGATAGGCCTACCTACAAAATGTGAAATCTTCATATCAATTCGAGCCACTTGCAATGTTCTCAGTAAAAATAATCGCACAGAATCACGAGCGTCTTACAAAACGGTTTGATTGTAAGCATTAAATGAAACAACAATACGCTCTGCTGCCCTTCCCACTTGGTAGCACTTCTTGTGAATAGCTGTCTATTTATACCCGAGACAATAACTCGACTTCGCGAAGCCATACGAGATGTCTATCTCTCCAATCCTACCTGCTGACAATCTTTAAATAAACTACCCTACCATAATATCCATTAATCCATATCTTGAAAACAAATTTTTTGGAAATCCACTTTAATATGTCACAAAATAAAGTGGCAAATATAAATACCACAGTCGAGCACTTACTCGTACCAGTATAGGCCTACTACTGTATTACAGGCAAACGAACGTGTATTTTTCCTACTCGTTATCCTACTTCAAAATCGAGGACTTGTGATTCAAGAAACTAAAACAACCGCAAAAGCCAACTATTTGCTCCGCAAAGAAGATCATGTGTACCAGGTTGCCAATCAACTGATCTGAAAGCAGCATCAGTCAGTAGACTTGGAGCTGTACGCCCACTGAAAGCACATTTGGCATCGCCGAAGTGAGCGGATTGGCGTGAACGCGATCAGATATGCCCAACTGCTAACTTACTATCAATGTTAATACCTGTTACTAATCTCCATGCAAGATGATCATAAAAATATCGTCCATTGTTACAAGCGACTGCTATAATTCAATGACGTCATGACATAGTGATGGTGAAACAAAACTAACAGCAAATCAACTATGTCTACTATGTCTATGGGCATTGATTTTGCATATCTTAATGGACACGGATCGCAAAAGAAGTTTTAAAAGCTTATAAAAGTGACTTACCAAAACGTACCACTCATTAGAATGAAGACCAAGCTTGACAGAACTGGTGTTTTCCATATCAAGATGTCTTTGACCAAATCCCAATTTGCAAACACCGGGTAGAGCCATGTTTGAACACGACGAGAGCGGTCCTGCAAACAGAGCTCCTTTTCGTTGTCTGTCTTGCGTTGAGGCAAGATTGCATCCTTCAACCGTTTGAACATGAGTTCGATAATGCCCTTATTTACCAATACACTTTTAAAATGGCTTTGATTGCTTGTTGCAAGTCTGCATTGATACACTATGTTTCTGATGTTCTTCTCTCTTCCATAGTCCGTACGAATAAAGCACATTGAATGTTGATATCACGTGATCAACGTCGACTTCTTTCCTTATTACGTCATAACTCGTCAGCTCATAAAAGCAGGGGAACAAACAGGAACGTTTGACTTCGCAAAACCGATTCGGTAATGAACGTTATTTTGTGGATGCATGACGCCCATAATAAGTATGGGGTATGTTAATCATAGGGCTTTTCAGTAGATGTTTCGCAAACATAACTGGATTAAGGGCTAGTCTTTGGGTCCATCAACAAATTATAGGATCGATTTTAGACGCTCCCATGTTGGGAACTCAGTCGAAATTTACATCTGTTCTATCTCAATGTAATCGCAAAAAGGAAAAATCTTGAAAAGATACTTGAGTGATAGATCGCAACCCCTAGCCCACGAATTTGTTGCGTGTGCTCTACCAACTGAGCTACATGAATTCTACTTATAACTAAAGCTGAGATATGAGACGACAGGGGTTAAAAATGACTTGGACGCTGTGTGAGGCAACGAACAGAGGCTGTTCGTCCATATGTGCAGGTCGTGCCTGGAACACCCAGAACTTCTCACCAATTTTTTCTTGTGTCCGGTCCTATAGGTTTTCCGCATTATCCAAATTATCTTCTTGTTAAATTTCGGAAGTCTGTTTCTTCTCCTCTGAATCCCTGCTTTAAACATAACATTCATTCCGTTCCGCCTTTTGTTGCACCTAGAGTGTTCTGGCACAACCTTTTGTAGTAGAAACTCGTGTATATTTTGACAGGGTACGGATTTAAGACTCATAAGGCGACTGACCGAAGCCAAGGTGTTCCAAATCAGTTTGGCACCCAGCTAAGGTACTGGGAGGAAATCAACGCAGCCCACGCAATAGATAGGCTAGTTCTTTACAAGTCATGCAACAAAGGTAAGATATCAGTGAAGCCAGTATCACATGGTCCCCAACTTGACCTTTTTGAATGAAAAGATAGCCTACGCGAGACATTAACACCTTCAATATCAACACAGATACGGTGGATTTTTTACGCGAACATCCATCATACAGCTCGCTAAGAAACTTAAAATATATCTAGCAAGTAAGTTAGTTGGTGTTGAAGGGAAAATATCGTTGTCGTATGATGCATGCTATTGTTTCATAAATAGTTTTAATTTATTGCTACGATGAGTTCCACTCCCCCATGCTAACACGTTTCATTAGCGGCTATGAAAAAAGCCTTCGTACATCCAGGCCTGTAGCTTGCAGCATATTGTAGGGGGAGGGGGAAACACATTCCTGTATTTTTTGAAATAACTTCTATTACGTAAGAGGGAACTACTAGACAATTACACCTGTAATCGAATATCGAGTCAATAAAAATCAATTACCGGTTTTTTCCTCGAGGGGGCAATGCCCCTACAATCCTGACAATTAAGGGGAATGCCCCAGTGCCCCCTCCCCCGCAACCACGGGCCTACTTATACCTACTAATATTGTATACCTCTCAAAGTGTATACGTGAAAATGAACTAAACACCCAGGATTTCCAGCCACGAGCCGCCACTGGCAACACGACAAACTTGTTACCGTTAACTTGTTTCCCTCTGATGTTTCTGGTCACACTTCAAACTAATCTCGATGATGAGTATGACCCTGAGGCCAAATCAGTTCTGGGCAAACATTGAGAGTAGTAAAGCGCTCTATTGCTTGCACGCAGTGGTGGCCCGTGCAGGTAGGGCTAAAGTGAATTGCCCTACCGGATAACTAGACTTTTCTATTCTTGTGGATGAGCTTTCTCATTGTGGGTAACTGCTATTTTGCTATATTTCCTTGATAGCAAATATTTTACCTAAAATCTGAGACAATTTTGTGACGCTGTCTGGTCCAATTATTGGCCTCTGACAACAGTGACCACTTATGTAGCATGTGCTTGTCATTCTTTGTGTTTTTTAGTATAGGAGCTCCAGTAAGATTTCATTTTCCCACGGTTTTGACTTTTTGACATGCTTATGCATAAAATTTCGAAGACTCAAAGAACAGCAAGAATGTTATTGCCCTTGGCTTGAGTACCTACACACAGCAACGAGAGCTCACAACATTTGCTTTCGATGAGGCAAATTGTTATAGCTTTAACAGAAACCACTGGCAATCCATTCTTACCAAGCCTGCATTTCCTTTCAATAACATTTGAGATGAGAAAGAAGATAAACAAGTCTATTCAATAAGAGAAATACGAATGCCTGGCGAATAAGTTAAATATTTACAGCATTCTAGCAGTACAAATGCAATTGCTAGATAATCGGTCGAAGGAAGTGACAGG
Source organism: Carybdea cf. marsupialis auct. non (Linnaeus, 1758) (assembly GCA_010016065.2). Taxonomy (NCBI): domain Eukaryota; kingdom Metazoa; phylum Cnidaria; class Cubozoa; order Carybdeida; family Carybdeidae; genus Carybdea; species Carybdea cf. marsupialis auct. non (Linnaeus, 1758). Next base: position 12,909 of record JAAAKL020006797.1, on the reverse strand, counting down.
TGACCTGGTATACTTCTCTGAGTTTGATTTGAACATAGACCTGAATAAATTCAGATTTATTGAGATCCATGATTTGAATAAGAGAGACCAAGAGCTGGTCTCAGGCATTGTATCGTCATGTCGGGTCTGGAATATGACAGTAAACACCAAGCAAATGCTAAGCACGTATCGTTGAATTCTTGTAGGCCTACTTATTAGGTCAAAACATGAATATGTGCATTCTTACGCTAGTTTGTCGTGGCTGTTGTACAAATCACAGAACAAAATGTTGCATATATTACTGGTTTTATGCCTTGAGATTCATGAAGAATTTGTGTCACGGGAACATAGAAAAGTTATCGGATGCATCTTCAGATATTTCCCTGAGCCATTGATACGAGTATATAAGTGGAGAAAAGCTTCTTGGAAAACGCGTTTCAACTTATCAATAATTTGTCAGTTCTGGTAGAGTGGTCTAGAAGGATGGGCATGGGAGCTCCCACTTTTGATTTGTGATATCGAAATGACATCATAGTACATCAATTGAATGAGGTTGTGCCTTAAGAGCTTCTATTGTAACGAGGGTAACTTCAAACTTTCCCCCTTTTAAATATATCTATATAAGATGTCACCATGATGTTTAACTCACTTAGAGAATAAACCAATCAGTGATCTTTTATGACAACCTCCGTAGAACTGATAGCAGTAGGCCAAGTTTTTTGTGACAAAAATGTATTAAACGAGATATTATGTGTTTCATAATCTCTGATTAAACTGACAACAATAGCTTGTAAGCATAACAATGAACACGTGACATCTCTCTTTGATATCATCCTCAATTAGAGTTGTCACATAACTTGATGTTCACTCATGGCCCTTACACAATCGGAGCATTGCCTCAGCATTTATTTAGTGGTATATAAGCAGGTCACAGGTTACCTTAAATGCCAACTAAAAGCCCTGGCGTCTATTTGCGCACTTATTGGCATCTTTAGCAATGATTTAAAGCATTTGTCTCTTCTTGGCACTACGGACGGCAACTTTAATGTTTTCACCCTAATATTTTTACCTCGTTTACCTTCCGATAGCATTGTATAGCGCCGAGATGCTCTGCCATTGACGTCATTTGCACTATCTCATACCACGATATTTACTATTATTTTAAAAACTTCCTTCTGCATTTGAGGAGAATGATACTTTGCATAACTCGTGATCCCCTTGTAGATGTTTCTCAACTTGTTGTCTTTTCTTAGGGGATCATGAAAAAGGTTCCTCTCGTTCTATTCGGTGACATTCTAATTTCCTCTAAGAGGGAGTTACTGGAAACAAATGAACTCAATGATCTCAGTATACGGGGTAACTTAAATCCGTCGCTTCATAATTACCTCTTGATGCACCATAGTAGATGCTGAATATCCTTTGTAACCCTCTGCGCATGGTCTTTGCAGAAATTATTGTCGCAGTATGCAGATGACTGACCCTTCTTGATGTCTTTCTTCTTATCTTCTACCAGAATTCGATCTGCGTACCAGGCAGTGAAGAACACTGCAACAAAAGCTAGTTTTCCTGACAGCTTTATGTGTCATCACCATTGATAACTACAACCTTGATGTCGTTCGTCAGTTTACTTACCTTGGCTCCACCATCACCGACAACCTCTCCCTGGACACTGAGATTGACAAGAGAATCGGGAAGGCAGCTACAACATTAGCACGCCTCACGACCAGAGTCTGGAGGATCTCTAAGCTGACTATTAAGATCAAGATGTCAGTGCACAATGCCTGTGTCATCAGCACACTTCTTTATGGCAGTGAGACATGGACCACATATGCCAGACAGGAGAGAAGGCTTAACATCTTCCACTTGAGAAGCATCCGCAGAATCCTGGGCATATCATGGCAAGACAAAGTAGCAAACACCGAGGTCTTGTCCCGCGCTGACCTTCCGAGCCTGTGCACTCTCCTCAAGCAAGGCAGACTACGCTGACTGGGCCACGTACACCATATGGATGATGGTCGCATCCCAAAGGACCTCCTCTATGGAGAGCTGGCAACTGGGAAGAGAAGTGTCAGCCGCACACACTTACGGTTCAAGGATGTCTGCAAGAGAGACATGAGAGCCCTCCACATAGACACCGAGGCCTGGGAGGGACTTGCAGATGACCGCGCACGGTTGCGAAGTACCCTGACTCAACATCTCAAGTAAGGAGATGAGAGGCTAATGAACGAATCAAGGGACAAACGGGCATGTAGAAAGGAGCGCAACGACTCCAACAGACCAGAGACCACCCACAGATGTGTTCACTGTGACAGAGACTGTCACTCTCGCATTGGTCTCTACAGCGACAAGAAAAGCTGCCCCAGCCAACCAGACAACCAAGAAAAATAGGATGATTTATCCATGGTCAAACATGACCGACGGAGGCCTATGATGATGATGGACACGTTTCGTGTATTCATGTTTCAGGGTCCGGGCAGCGAAAAAGCCAGAATCAATCTCGAACAACCTCCTTTTATGAAGAGACCATGACGCAGACATGCCCTCTATTAAAAATATTCTCCATCTGTCAGAATAGAACTGACGTGACTGTTCACGAAGTCAAAACGGAGAACACACTTACTCTAAACCTTCACAACAAATCATTCCTATTTCATATCTTTTTAAAACTTCCTTTACATTCATTAAATAGCATATTAAATAAAACTGTAATGTTTCCTATGTTCCTATTTTTACAAACATTCTCGAATACACCGCAGTTTCTTCATTATCTACAATCTTTACAGAATACATCAGTAGTTTCCACATAAAGTCCCGTATTTCTGGTTCCCTTCACAATAATACACAACCCTTATACTTTAAATATGTCCAGTAAAACCTGGACAAATACCTGCTTCCCTAAGCACATACCTAACAGCGCACAGGAAACCGAAAAGGGTCACACTTCTCTTGCTTCCGAGCCTTTTCAACCGGTTTTTCTGTTTTCTCCACATGCCTCGATCTTCATTTGACCTTCTTACGCTAGCATACGACAACATTCGTGCAAAAACTTAGGAAAGCAGAAAGTATAGCAAACATCAGTTTACTGTCAGTTATTACATTGTACAGTAGTGCCCACCTGCCTTAGCTGCTCATCCGGGTGCCAGGAAATCTACGTTCCCAAAATATTTGACGAAACGTCTAGTTTTCGGAAAGGCTTAATAAAATAAAGACCTAGTTTGCCAAAGTTAATCGATATTACAACGAGAACGAATAAGTGACTGCGAAGTCTCTCTACTTAGTACTTTGTACGTAGTACTGGCCTATTTAAACTGTACAAACATATCTCCCTGAAAAGCAGCCATGATGACATGTAGCCTTGGCCCTCTTTAAATAATCAAAACAATACACACTCTTTTGCATCATAACCAGCAATTTTGTAACCTTGCTGGTTTGAAATTTTCGGCCGCTTTCAGGCTGAACTGTTCCTAATCTGCTTTTGATTCGGACAGAGTCCTTGATGGGCGCCATTGTTAGAAAGTAACAGAGAAGAAGTGGAGGAGTGAAGACATTCATGTACAATCTCACGTTTTTAAAATGTCAAAAGTACTGTAATGCCACATGAGCCATTGTCCGAATAAAACTATCGGATATTGACGTTTCCTGTCTATGTGGGTATGTTCATATCTTGATTAACATAAGACCTCGGGAAAAGAAGACGCAATTATTTTTCTTAACTTTTTAAATTTAGGGCAAAATCTAGGATTGTGCTCTTAAAAAGTTTTAAAGTGCTCTGAGAAGAGAGGATTTGAAATGATAAGTTTGAATAGATACTAGAGAAATAAAAATGTATGCTACCAATGCGATTTGAACCCGTGCCCCACGCCATCGCAGAGTGCGCTCTACCAAATGAGCTTGGTGACAATGGAGTATTGGGAGATGATGTGGTGACTAGAGAAATAGATCACATTATCAACAGGGGTCACCTAATCAAGTTGGTAGAGCGCACGTCGTGAGTGCGTGGGACACGGGTTCGAATCCAGTTGGTGACATACTTTTCTATGTCTCTCGTATCTATTCAAACGTGTTTTTACAGGGGTCTTCGAATTGCAGACCTAGATATCGAATAAGCTGTTTATGTGTGGCAGCAGATACAACATGGAAACTTGCGCAAAATAAATCTATGAAGTAATTTGAAACCTTAGACCTCGAACACGTTGCGAAGTTTAGTAACTTGGGTCACTTTCTGTAAAAGGTTGGCCACATTAATTTTAATTGGTTGCAAATTTTGTCCATCACATCATTGTCACTTTTTGTCTTCCCTTACAATCAATCTTACATGCCTATTCTATGGCCGCATTGGGAGCATCAAAATGTGTATAAATATGGCCAATACGTGGCCACCTTACAGATTTTTACAAAAATTGCATTGGGACGAACTTTTACAACACACCTTGGTTACAATACAAGTTTGCTACATGTGCACCACTGTGACATGAGCTACGCTACATGAGCTGCCGATTTGGTACCATACATTTGTGACGTCAACACCACAGGGAGATAAATTGCTCCATTGCTCACGAAAAATAGCATGTATTAATTTTGGTGTCAAGAAAGGGGCCGCGGAATTAAAGCTGTTACCTACCTTATATTTAATAGCAGACCTATTCGTTCCAATTCATCTCTTACCTTCGAAACTCTTCACTAAATATTTAGATTTGTTTCTTCTTTACAATGCCGATAATTGTGGCACTGTATCCTATTTGCGAATGACAGCACAGCTTATAACAGATGCTTTCATTGTTTCAATAGGATATTGGTATAGAATTGTAAACTTCAAATTTAAGTAAAGAAACTGACAAAAGTTCCCTCATGAACCCGTTTTACAACTTCAGAATTCATTTCCTAGAAAGTCCCTACCTATCTTCCTAAAAAGCATACTCGTCATGATACAGCCTTGTCTAAATACAGTTAATGACCGAATTAAATCTTCGGGAAAGGTTAACCATACGTCAAGTTAAGGAGGAAAGCTAACACTCAACTCCAGGCGCAGATCCAGAGGGGGGCGGGGACCATGCCCCCTCAAACGTTAAAATTTCAAAGTGTCAAATTTTGAGTACAAATCTTTCAAGACATATATAAAATAAGTAGATGAATAAGATAAGAAAAGTAAACACATAAACAGATAAATATGATAAAGAACTGTTATATGTAGGTACTTAACAAACTAGATTACGTTACATTGATTGTGAAACTACTTGCAAATCAAGTACCTATATTTTTTCCAAATGGCCCCCCACAAAACTCAAACGCTGGATCCTCCCCTGCTCAACTCCTTATAAATAAAATTTCATGTAACGTCTGCTTGTACTAATCACAACGTCTCATAATAACATAAGATCGTAGGTTCAACATACATGCCTTCCTGATATAAATGACTCTTTTATTCGCCCATAGGGCTAAACGTGGAACCAATCGAAAACTACCTTGACTCAGGGGGGTGAGGGGAGAGATACATCAAAGGCGAAGCCACGCGAATGTCGATATGTCGATATATGTCGATAGTTTTAATGATCCAGAAAACGTCTGATAAAACTCATTTAGCGCATGCTTTCCTTCTCATCAGAACTGTTAATGGCTCGTAAATATGGTTTTTCAGGTTTCATGCTTCGAGGTGAGGCACAATCTAACAATATATGCGTAGTAAACGAAACACGTACCTACGGTGATCTTGGAATAGACCATGTGTACTAATTCTGCCTGCTGTAACCATCATCTCGTCCCAGGGTCATGCTATCGGACTCTGTCCACCTATCGTTCATATACGACACACATGCCCATTGGCCTGCACAACACATTCCCTTACCTACTTTACGAAGTGGGACTTACATATAATCATCTTGTTTATGGTAAACCTAAACCAACCAAGCCGAGACCTCTGTTGGAGTACGCCAAGGGTGTATATTGTCCCCTATGTTGTTCAACCTGTTCATCTTCTTTATAGTAAACCTTCACTAAACTAAGACCAACCAAAAACCAACATCCTACAGAAGAACAAAGCATTCTTAAATATCCTGTAGAACTATTTACTATATATATATCGCAAGCATTTGCTGGAAAAATCTAAAAATCCCTTAACAGCGCTTTGGAAAAGAAAATTGTAAAAATCTGGACCGTATCGTTTGCAAGAGATGCAAAGACGTCCCAGGGGCTGCGTCGTCACTGAAGAGACGTTTTGTTCTATCTGTGTGTTTCAGAGTAATAATTGCAATGAGTAAGTTCCTACAACAAACGCTATTTCGTAGCAAGAACATTTAGATAGCTAAGACCGCTCCCTGTGTTAGCTCAGTTGGTCGGCCGTTGACACAGTATTACACAAATCCAATGGCCAAGCTCTGATTGGTAAAGAATGCAATAGCATACAGAACAAAGCAGTGACAGTACTCGCAGAAATAAAGCAAACGGATGGGTCTGAAGTTTTCTAAAGTTTCACAAATGGGGAGGGGGTATAAATAACAGATCGTGTATAAATAATTGAGGGTTTTAGAATCTCTAACGTGTTAAAAACACATGAAATGAACCAAACTAGAAAGTAGCCTAGATCTTACAGGCCACACAATATTGAAGATAGAATTATCAGAACATAGATCTTTCAGTTCTTCATTGAATGCAACATGATTTTGATCTCTGTGAATGCATTTCTTAATGCTACGTCGCGCTACAAACTCATTGGTTCTTGATGCAAGTGACGTACGGGAAAGTCTAGCTGAGCTGCCATCTCCTTGCAGAGAGGGTCTGAAATCATAAATGGCCACTGCACACAAAATTCATGAACGGAGGAAAAGGTTCAGCATTGTGCTTATATTGCTCGTATTCTCTTCAAGAATATTCTTACTCCATAAATGGAAAATACGTTGGTGGGAAGTTATCGTGCTGCGAAACAGAGCATATATGAAGCTAAGCCTTGCTGTGTTCTTAAAGATTCCTTCAGATTTCAGGGAGGGGGCGTTGAGGCCCATTTTCTTACAGCAGGCATATTGACCGAGAATTTTCTGTTTTACATACATACCGTTGAGGCAAATTGGTATAAGACCAAGGTTTTTGGGAGTAAATTACTTTTCCCATTAGCATAACATTGTCGTCATTGTGAATGGTAACAGAAGTTACAAAGCCTAGGTCGAACAACAATTTGATCGTTGTTCGAAACAGGAATATTTGGTCACGAGTCTACTTTTCTCACTATTCCACCACGATGACTCGTAAATAAGGTACCCTGGTTAGTAAAGGAATAATGATTACTGTTTCCAGTGGAAGACTGTCATCTGGACCATTTTTCTACCGCTACATACATCACTGTACCTTTGTGGCCATTGTACTGCTTTGGAGCCTTTGTTAATCTTGGATGATGACTTTGGATCAATTTTATCAAGGTCGTTGAAGATGACGATGACGGGTCATACATAAAAAGACTACGCTGACAAAGGTATATCCGTTGTCGCATCTGAACGTAGTCCATCATCTGGACTATCCATGATTACTGTATCAGTCACTTGACCCTTATACTGATCATCCAGCTTCAGAGCCTGCGCAGATTCCGGATGGCGCCTTCGAATATGACGTGTCAAGTTCGTTGAAGAAAAGAATGTGCCCGCGCAACTTGAACATCTATAGCCTTTCTCACGCGTGTGGATCCGCAGGTGACTTTGCAGGTGACCGGACTGTGAGAAACAGCTACTACAATGCGGACACTTGAACGGTTTCTCACCCGTATGAATCCGCAAATGCTGCCGTAGAGCACGGTAGTGCTTAAATCGTTTAGAACAGTATTCGCACTGATGTCGCTTTTCCTCGGTATGAATCACACGGTGCTGGTTGCGATTTGATGATGTCATAAATCCGGCTCCACAAAATTCGCACTTGTATGGCTTGCTGTCCGAATGACTACTAAGGTGGATTTTGAGTTGAGACGGATAAAGGAATTCTTCTCCGCAGATGTGACATTTTTGCTCCGACTTGCACATTGTTTGTCTCGATGACGCAAGAGGTGGTGAACTTGAGTTGACTAAAATAATAAATAAGTGAATTAAATGCTTATACTATGGTCAGATTATATATTGTATGTAAATCAAATACGTATTTGAATTGCAGATTGAGTAAATCAAATACATACATATGATGTCAGTGGCCCTTTAGTTGTATAGTGCAATAGTTATCGAGTTCCATTATATGTATTTCACGATTGCTAGTGTATATGCCTGAGTACTTATATAAATGAAATGGCACTGATGAAGCTAATTGCAAAACTAAAAAATATTGATTGGTGGTGGTGGTGACAATTTCAGATCGACTTCCCGGATTGTCGACTTTACTATTGCACTATTTAGTGCAGTGGCAAAGTCGATGTTTTCGGTGTGGGAGACGCTGGACTCGATTCCCACCAGCGCCGTAAGCATTTCATACTTATTACAAATAGGGGTACAGTTATAGGTACTAGATCTGCATCAACCTATGCAAATATATTCATGGGAAGTTTAGAGGGTAGATCAATAGACTGTAGTCCAGTAGCTCCATTCAACTGGTTTCCATCAATTGACGTCTTTTTCATTTGGACGCAGGGGAACACTTCTTAATTTTATTAGACACATGAACAACTTCCATCCTACTGTGAAGTTCGCTACCCATTTATAATTGACGCACTTTAATTTTCTGGACGTTACAATAAACAATGTAACACGAAATAGCGAATTTATTTTGTACGTATTTTGATATAGATACACACCAACATTGGATACACGAAGAAAGACATCCCATATAGGCAGGCATTTAGACTCCGTAGAATTTGATCTAGCTTAGATAGTTTTGATAGACACGCTGGTGAACTTGCAGACTGGCTAAGGGCTAGAGGGTACGGGGAAAAGCTTATTACAGGGTAGGTAGCGAGAGCAAGAGCTTAAGATAGGCAGTCTTTGCTAAATAGTGAGAGATCATCTAGCAGATATAGCCGCGTAGCGGTTCCCATTGTTATGGCTTACCATCTGACGTTGAATCAGGTGAGACCACTGATCTCTAAAAAAGACTGGATCGAGCATCTTCCGTCTCAAAGTGATGTCAGTTGTTGGACGCCATTTCAGTCCCCATCACACAAAACTTATAAGCAATGTTACGGAACATGGCGGAGTTTCACGGGCTATTTTAACTGATGGAGGCCAGCAATCGTGACTACACTTTTTCGAAGTTGGAAACAATGGGAATCTTGATCCAGTCTTTTTTAGAGATCAGTGGATGAGACAGATTCTACGAACTTTTCAGCCACTCTTGACTAACTCAGCAACTCCTAACTAGTATCATTTCGCAGATGTAAATCACTTAAAGAAGTAGAAAGGGTTGTTACAGGTATGGTAAAGCAGGATGCCAGGTGTGTAAACCAGTTGGAGAAGGCAAATCGTTGAGGTCAAGGATCAAGGGCAGAGAGTATTTTATCAGTCACGAACTAGACTCTGATTCCCCAAATGTAGTATATTTACTTCCGTGTAGCACATGCGCGAAACAGTAAGTAGGTAGCGCAAGAACAGCTTTTAGAATCAGGTTCAAAAATTACAAGGGGGTGGTCCAAATTCCATTTAGCAGTCCTAGAATCTGTATTTATCTCTAGGATTAGGCCCAGTCTTTGCCGGCAGAAAGAATTTGCCTTTAAGCTTTCTATGTTTTAGGTTCTTGTATTGCTTAGGCGCCATCTGTTGTTATTGTTTTTCTCCTTTGTTAGTGTACTTCCAATCAAATTTGTTTTTCATAACTGTTCGATCTTTACTATTGTATAAATAGATTCTTTGTGTATCATTTCATTCCCGATGTCGATCGACTGAAGAGAATGGGCGCAAAACTTATCGATCAAACATGTCTATGACTTTGCTTCATGCTATCTTTAAATTTTGTAGTACCAACAACATGTTCAATTACATGGTAGCGGGTCGTAGATTTAAATAAGACCAGCGCGTACATCAGGTGGAGTTTATTAATCGTTTTTCAGAGGAAGGTCACACAAGATTTGATAAGGATACTAGGGTTAGACTCGTAGATAGAATAGCGGAGAATAGAGACAGAGAGAGCTATTGGTAGTATAGACTAGATAGCTTTATTCCTGATAAATTGAACTTGAGAGAGGTCGTTGAATAGGATAGTTACGGGGACACTTAGTTAGGTGGGCTTTTATGGTTGTTTCATTTCCCGTTCTATGTTTGTACAGTACTTAGTTGTGTCGAAATCTCCCTTGTTGTGTTGGTAATGTGTACATTCGTTTCCATTGCTAATTTTGCTTACCATAATCGGTAAACGGTTTGGTTTCTGTCTGTCTTAATAGAGAGTCCTATCGGAGAGTATTATTGAGACGGTATCTCTTAAGCAATTATTGTGCCCTACTTTTTCACACTTTTGTCTGATTGTTTGTGGCTCGTCCTGTGTTTACAGATGTACTATCTTTATTTCCCCTTGTAGCATTTGTTGTCGAAAGGGCGATTAAGGACATAACTACTCCCACAACAGGAACAACACATCTGCCTAATTACTGTTCGTTTTCTTTAATTTTAAAAAAGGGATCATATATTTTGTAAGTGTAAATGGGATCTGTAATTACAATTATATAGTTTCTGATGAAGTGTTGATCAAAACGTTATTCGTTTAAACATTAAAGTTTGTTTATTTTTTGATAGTCTGTATATACATATATCGGCGCGATGGCTCAGTTGTTCCGTCAGCAGCTTTTCGTGCAGAAGGTTCTACGTTCAAATCCCACTCAGGGCGAATTGAAAATCTGCCTGTTTCATCAATTAGTAAACTGAGCCATCACGCTGGCCGCCAACCCAGCGGGTCATCCTTCCGGGATCGGCAAATGGGAACCAGTTCATACTGGGGTCTAATTGTGGAAACACAGGGAAGAGGAGTGGCGCCCCTCCCTGCCTTCGGGCAGAAGCCATACGAAAAGGGAGCCTTCGGGTCGCCCTCGACTTCGGTCGAACAATTTGAAATTTTTGAGTGTCTTTGTAATCAAATAAATCAACAAAGAACGTCTGATATTTACCACGGTCGTGTACATTAGATTATAAGGTTTTTGAAATTTTTGATTTCATATTATCAGCCTGAGGGTGATTCTTAAATATTCCAAACTTTCAACGAATTTGAGCCTCATTTTTCTTATAAAAGAATTCTTATAAAACAGTGTAGCGCAAATCTAAATGCTTAAATATCTTGCAGACAGCAGTTAAGGTTAATACCGGCCTGCGTCGCTAACAGTGTCACCAACCTAATAAACCATGCTTCTGTCTATAGCTTTAGAAAGCTTGAGATTGAAACACGTACATTTTATCTTCGTTGTCCAGCTATATACACCTAGCTTGCATTTGTCGAGGTGTCTGAGCCACGTCTTTACTTTCCAGCTCCTGTTTGAGTCCAGCAACAGAACGCAATAGTGTACGTGCTACAGTGGGCTAATCGGCGAAGGAACTGAAAAGGCCATAGATAACATTTACTCTATCTGGTGAATTTCCTGCTGTTCTTTTTGTGTCAGTGTCGGTCAGTGAAGGACGTGTTAAGCTCCTCAAGATCAGCTTTCATAGACTGGAGACTTAGGCCAAGAACATGGTGAATTATTCTCCACGATCACTTTGGTCGTTTAGAGGTTAATACATCCGTAATAAATCTCCGTTTACTGTTATGGATGACCGACTTCATCTCTTGCTCTGGGTACCTCTTACGACGTATTAGTGTTGTTGCTACGTGCTTCAACGCGTGCATATCCTTTCCTCTCAATACTCGTCTGCTAACATCTTAAAACAAATCCTGAAAGTCCAAATTGGTTTTGATGAGGCTATAAAGCCACTAAATCTTCTAGCTTGATGTAATGACAAATATGTGGTTACGCCTCCCGAACGAACGTAACAAATAACATCACGTCATTTATGGTTATAATAAAGTAACAAACCGGAACAATTACTGTAATTGAAGACGCACAAACTTAGCTGATTTATATTTATATTTTTTTGGAGAATAGGCACACCTTGGTACGATGATCTCGCAAAATGAATGAAACATAAATTCACGGGACTTATAGTCGTTCGTAGGCTAGTACATATGGGCTTACAATGCATGTAGGTATATTTTGGGCTTAACACGGAACGTTGTTCTAACAACTACACGTCGCCCACAGTATCCGAACCTTTTCAATAATTTACTATATCAGACCCTCTTTTCTCGACAACACGTCGCGACTTTCAGTTTGGTTAGGGCAGCTTAATGGACCGGACGCCCATCCTTCCATAGTCAATTCACATAAGGCGGAGAGGGTGATCTCCACAATTACCTAACCTGGGTTTCGATCTCCAGAAGCGGATGACTGGGAGCTAATGAGGCGACTACAATGTGCTACCATCGGGGTTGCCATAGCTCCGTTGGTGGAGTAGCACGTTTTTCTTTCTCTAGTATAATTTCCAAACTTGAAACAAATATAATAATTCTAGTCACTCGTAACATGGTTTATGCTGAAACTGGAGTACTGCTTGCTCGATAATGTAGAACTGAGAAGGTACTTTTGGCGTTATGTTGTATATTGTTTGTTTTCTTTACCAGTAAAATTTTACTTAATATGCACTGTTCTCAGCTCACGCAATCTTTGCATAATAAATAACCACTTAGGGCCGGGAGAAAACGGACCTTTCAGGCTACAGTACAATAGACTATGCTCTGCGTAGTGTTCTTAAGTGTCCAACATATCAAATTTGCCGTAAAGTTAATATCAGTAATATCAGTAAGGCCAGGACTGGCGAGATCCACAACAAATGAACATACGGTATCTTTTATACCATTGGATAAAATGTTTTATACAATAAAATAAAATAAAACTGTCAATGTAAGAAGTTTTGACATCTTTGATATAAACTGAGTATGAAATTCGTATGAAAGCGA
>JAAAKL020006796.1:0-17604 GCA_010016065.2 Carybdea cf. marsupialis auct. non (Linnaeus, 1758) | reverse complement strand
AACATGATTTAGGAATATGAGAACATAGAATGCAAGAAATAGATAAATTTTTATATATTTATTTCTGTTTAAATTGGCCTGAGTCTCTTAATAGATCCATATTATTACCAATAATGTAGGCAATAGCCTTAAGCTCTGTAGGGTCATAATTGCCATGTTAATCATCATCATCATCATGTGGTTTTTAATCCTTGTTTTCTTTTATCTGAGGGTTGGACTTTCATATGGTGATTTATATGCATTCTTCCCATGCATCTTTGCCCAAGGATATCACCATTGTAAGGCCAAATTCTCTCATATCTTCTTTGAAGGTATCTCCCCATGTCTTTCTTGGTCATCTGTTGCTGGAATTGCCCTCAACTTCTATTGATTAGTACATCTTAATCCATGAGTGGCTACTTTGTACATGGCCAAGCCATCTCAGTCTGGTGTAGGGTAGGATGGATTCAAGATCTGAAATCCCCTGCCTGTAGTGGAGGGTGGCTGTGTCAACTTCATCACAGGTCTTTACACCATATATCCAGCTTACCACAGCTTGATCATTACAAAGGAGACATGTTATCTCTTCCTCCCAGGGACCCCAGCACTCACTGACATATCTCAATACACTTTGCACACTTGATGTGGAGATGCTGCGACTTGTCTGCAGTGTCAGTGACTGGCAGGTGAGTAGGGGGAGTATTTCCTGGAACTTGCCTCAAGCTGACCTGCATCTAGCTGTGATGCTGGTCATGCAACCACCATTCACACTGATCATGTCACAGAAGTAGCAAATTTGTCCACAGCATCTGCCTGATGATTGTATGCCTCAATATGTTGTAAGGGGTAGCCATCAATTGGTGCGGATGTCCCCAGGCAGCTCTTGCATCTCAATGTGGAGTCATCTCTCAGAGGTTCACTGACTCCGCTGCATGCCTTGTGAGTCAAGCAGGAATATCCTTTGCAGTAGATGGAATTCAGGAACACTCCACAGGGTGATTTACCTGTGTCTTTGAGGATGTCCAGATCTTTTCCAGAACACATTGCCTTAGTCTTGCCCATGCTGACACAGAGTCCCATCTGCACCATATGTTTCTTCAAGGCCTTGAGCCTTGTTGTCAGTTCTTCAATGCTGTCAGCAGCTATCACCAGATCATCTGCACAGAGCAGCTCCCAGGGGCATCCAGTGCAGAATTCTCTCAAGAGGGCTTCCAATACAACAATGTAGATGTAGACACAGATCCCTAATGCATCCCAACTTTCATATCAGTGGGTCCACTATGGTCTAGCCCCAACCTAACTTTTCTTGTGTCATCTGCATACATTGCTTGAACAACATTAACAAGTCACTCTTCAACTCCAACCTCTCTCATTGCCCACAGGAGGACTTTCTTTGGCACTCTATAGAATGCTTTTCCTAGCTCCACGAATGCAAAATAGATGTTTCTGTTTTTGGTTATATGTTTCTCTTGAAGCTGTCTGAGGATGAAGATGGCATCACTGATGCCCTGGTCAGGCGTAAACCTGGACTGCATATCACTGATGTCAACCTAATCTCTGATACACCTCTCCACTATTCTCATCAGGACCTTCATCACGTGGTCTAGTAGCTTCTGCCCTCTGTCGCTCCCTCATTCTAGAGCGCCTTTATAATAATAGCCAATGAAACTTTACCTCCAATCCTTTGGCATCTGCCTCTCTCTTATGAAGTGGTTCCTGAGGTCCATTAGCACAATTCCATGCTAATTCCATGCTGTCTTCTTAGCTTCATCATTTAGGGACGTGACACCTTCATCCCTGATGCATTTATCACCAATGACATCCACATTCTGCATTCTCATCTGTTTTTTAATCCTGTAGATGTTGCCCTTGTTCTTCCTGATTCTTCTTCACACTCTGGAATTCTTTCTCCTATACTGTCCTCGTAGCAGCATGCATTACTTGCCTGGTTAGTCTCTTTTCTTCAAGAAATGGCTAATTCCTGCCTCCACTTTTCCAATCCTTTCAGGGTTTCCTCTTCTTACTGACTCCAGTACTGGCCTCATTGCACTGCCACCAAGTCTGCTGTCTGGGAGGGCGCTTCCTAGTCATCCCACACACCTTCTCTGTGGCCTGCAGCAGGTTGATTTTGAGAACGTTCCTTGTGTCCTCCACATTTGTAGTGATGACATATAGGAGTGTATCAGCAAGTGCGTATGAAAAGTCAGTCTGCCACATCTCTGAGCTTCCAAGTTTGCAGATTTGGCTTGTAAAGATGAGGTATTGGAGGTCACGTCACAGACGAGCAGACAGTGCTGGGTTCCACAGTCCAAGTATCACGTTGATGTTCTTTGCCAGTTGTATGTAAGATCTAGAATTGTCTGTAATGATCCGCAAGAACTAGTTAATATCTTCGAGAATTTGTATTTCCAATGACGGAAAACATACATAAAAAATGCACAGCAAGCTATGAATAGACAGAAATTATCCACATTCAAGAGGGTTACTCCAATCAATGACAAAGAAATGTGTACTTCACCTTAACCAGTCATTTCCCATCACTTATTGCATCCTCTGTCTAGTTCTAATGCCTATTCTTAAAACCTGCAACTGTTCATTGTTTCAACCATTTATTCACTGATGGTGAATTACCTGATGACTAGTAACTTTACTTCTTAAAAGCACTTTGAAAACTGCAGAATTATATGCAATATTCTATTTGTCTCTAAGCTCGGTAAATGCACATTGCTCTCTTGCCAGATTTGCTATCTTTATATTGTATGAAGTTTTCAATAGGAGCAGCTCTTTTCATGCTTTAAGTGTGTATCTGCCTGTAGATGTTCTCAGTGTCTTAATACTCTTAGACCAAGTGAACATGAAAGTGATTAGGTAGTGTTAGTGTCGGAGCTCTTTACTTTAATAAATATCTCAATTTTAACAGCACTCAACTAGTGATTATTACCCTTTGGTGTTTACAATTCTCATTTCACTTATGAAGGATCTGATTACATACATTAAAATTATGATTTAAAATTATGATTTAAGATAAATAGAACTTTTCCCCATAAATATCCAGGTCAGACTTGTAGGTTTTACTGTAGAAACACATTTTTATATATCTTTTACTACATATGAGGATTATGACATCCCAAGGAAGAACAGATGGTTGGACAAATTTGTTTTATTTTAGTAGCTTTCTATGGTACAGGATTGCTGATTGTATAATTAGAACGAGCATCCTGAAAACTTTTTATTGACCTGCATTACATTTGGATCAGAACCATAGGGACTTAGAATTAAAAAGAGCCCAAGCATTAGATCTCCGGGAGGAAACTTTGAGAAGACTTTGAATATGCAGTTACAACAGACAGAGAACCATCTCATCAAGTTGCTTATTACCAAGCATAGGGAGTCGATCATGTCAAACTGGCATTTGTTTTGGAAAGCAAAACAGAACGCTTGGGTAGGGTGACCACAACATCCCATGTAGAGTAGTTTCTACACTGATCTGGAATATTGCGAGTCAGCTCTAATGGATAGATATGTATCGAGATGAAAAAGAGGACAAACAAGACTGTTGCGAACTTGCCTTGTAACACGACACATGAACTCCCATTCGGAAGCAAATGACGATAGAACCAGTTGTGTAGAAAATGTTCTCGTAGACGCTGGCAGCCGAGTCAGTTATGGTAGAATGTAATACAGGCAAGAGTTGCAAGTAATCCTAGCGATTTAAGTTATCCCACTACTGTAAGTATTTTATCTGTAGAACAGCAAAGAGCAGGGTTAAAGGCAGATGCGTGAATCTTTGTCTTAAACATCAGCCGCTCTCAACTATTGACATAGCAATTATCATTTATTTAAGGGACTTATGTTGGTCATTACCCCAAAGGAATTAGACTACGTAGCTATTAAGACAGATTTAGAAAACTTTGGAAGACCTTTAAGGCTGGAATGGCACTTTCGTTATGCAGAAATAGGTACAGTTAACATATTCAGACCCAAATCAAAGTTCAATCCCAAAAACAAGGATGCCACCATTGAGCTTTACCTCTCGAAAATCGAGGGGGAAATCATGGAAATCAGACCAACAGGAACCAACTTTACTAACTCCCCTTAGAAGAACGCAAAGTTTTGAAGGATCTGCAAACAAATAAGACTTTCATAATTAAAGAGGCTGATAAAGGTTCTGCAGTGGTAGTATCAGGCAACACAGACTAGCTAGTAACCACTTGGACGACGGAAGTGTCTATCTTAAAGTACACGATGACCCTACCAGAATTATCATGGGCAGTTTAGATAACGTCACTAATATTATGAAGGCCACGAATGACCTGTGTAAAGACACCCTTTGACTTCTACAGTAAAGAACCCGACGTTGCGTAGATTTTTTTTATGTGCCAAGACACATAAGAGACTGCACAACGTCCCAGGACTCCCCGTAATCTCGATTTCAGGGGGTTTTGTTCGGTATTCTGTTGGCTTTTTTTGTGGCATACTTGATTTTGAGCGTAGCCTATTGCCCAGGCAGAGTGAGCAATCTCAATTTCAGGGTATTAGACGGATGGCCCCCCTTTCTCCTTAATCTTCATGGCAGACCTAGAGGAAAGGGCTATTGAAGACTATGAATCACACATTTTGGCCTGTTATAGATACATCGATAAAGCCTTCTTCTTTGGAAGAGGGTGAAGGGGCATTAGCATCGCTTTTCGAACACCCTCCATCCCACAATAAAATTTACTGATGACCGGTCTAGGACTCAGATCAATTTTTTTGGATGTCACAGTAATGACGAATGGAGGGGCTTGTCCGCCAACCTGTTTGTATAGCCTTCGGACACTCATCAATATCAACATGCTGATTCCTGACACCCATTTCTTGCGAAAAAGGCCATACCTTACAGCCAAGCTCTAGGCCTGTGCAGAATCTGCTATAAAGAAACCCAATTTGATACGCGAAGTAAGGAGTTAGAAACTTAGCTATCAGCAAGAAAGAAATGGCCTGCAAACAAATGAACAGAGCAAAAGCCGTGGATAGGGACTCTGTGCTTAATAGCCAACGCCGTAGAAATAGAGACAGTAGAGACGCTCTTGTTCTCTTCTGCCATCCAGCGCTGAGTAAAGACATTCATAAAATTCCTAGAGAAAACCACTTTGGATAAAGTACATAAAAAGTTTTTTTCTTTTCGCGTAGGGAAAAGTTTAAAAACACACTGGTAAGAGCAAAATACCGTACACTAGGGTGCCAACTGGTTCCAAACCATGTAGGGGTAGAAAAAAGTCTGCCACATGGTGAAAGAGACCCAAACCTTTACCAACCAACACATGAATAGAACCTTCAGCATTCACACTGGACCTCTTCATTGCAACAGCAAGCTTTATCTGCTTCAATGCTGCAGCTGCGGCATACACTTTGTTGGCAGCATATCCACGACATTGAAAATCCCCGCGAACAATTATAAATTGGCACACAAACGCTTTCTTAAGAATAAGGATTTCCCACTAAGGCAACAAGTACCAAAAGTACACCTACACAAACTACGAAAAAGGCCCGGCAATTTATTCCTATTGGCAGGACACATAATTTAACAAACCTACGTCAAAGTGAATCATTTTGGCAATGTAGAGTTAACTCCTTGGCCCTTAGGGGCTAAACGTGAGAGAAGTAAACACCCTATCTCTGACACTCCCCATTTATCTGCCGACTCCTTCTACATGGTATTGTAACCAAGGCGTCGATTTGCCGCATCTTAGCCACGTTTTTACAGTGTGAGCGGACATAAAGAGTGAAGGTCTCTGGTACTACTGTTACCTACAAGCCTCCACCTTAACTACTTAGAGTACTAGTAATACGGCGACTAGCACTTACACCCCAGGCATAACACATTGTGGAACATTCCTTCATGTACATGGTTTCATGTATCTATTTGTTAATATAGTTTTCATTTAGAACCTCTGTAGACGTGAGAAAGGTTTTTATCAACCGAAAGCTCCTTCGGTAGCCATAGGGCATTTTAGTCGACAGTTTGGATCGTCAGCTCTAAATCTCATCAGCAGTAGCTTATTTTCTTCTGTTTTAACAGGAAAATTAAACGGTACCTTGTCTATATAACATTATTAAAATTACCCTAGGGCTTGTATTGTAAGCTGTCGGATAATTTCCTTTTCCACGTTAGTAAGCTTGAAACAGGAAAATAAACCTTGTATGCTTGGAAAAGGAAAATATAACTTGTATGGCCAATATTTTGCAGTATTAGTCTCTTTGCTGTATTGAGCACTCTAGTAACAATATCAATAGTACTTGGAGTCTCTATATAGATGAATAGATATTATATATTATATAGAGATAAACAAGATAAGCTACGAGTTTGCTTGTGCAAGTTTTTGGGATGTAAAGTTCTTTCGTATGGCCTCTAAAGATTCCATTTGGGCAATGTATACAAAGTACATGAAAATGTCGTAAAACATTCAAAATAAAGCGGTACAGTTGTAAATACCTCCAGGCCTAGAATATAAGATTAAGAAAATACAATCTTTCCAGTAGTGCGTTATTAAAGATACCTTCATGAGCAATTTCTGCTCGTGCACGTTAGCGGACCTACATTGGTTAGCTGGTATGTGATATTTGGAGGCATCTTAGAGGTATAAAAAATGTTTAAAGAAGGCCAGACAGATGAAGAATAAAATGCGGTAAAGGATACTAAGTAAAGTTGCACTTTGTGCTACACTGCAAGTAGACGTCCAGCATACAGACGTAGGAAATAAGGCAGTTTTATGAGAATTTACACCCTTCTAGCTAGGGGTACTGTGTCACCTAACTGCATTCACGCATGTTGCATAGTAGAACAAACTATAGTAAGTTAGACCTCGTAACCCAATCTATTGGCATGGAGAGCAAATATAATAGGAAATCATGTTGTTTATATGTATTTAGGATACATAAAATATTGTAAAGGAGATGTAGAGAGGTCAGCTAGAGGAAGAGTTTTAGCGGCTTTGAGAAGTTGGAAAGACATAGCTGGACTGTTCATCAAGAACATTCTGCTGAAAAATCGTGATTACCTCTTCGGTGCCTGCATTAGGTTAGCCTTACTGTACAACTAGGAAACTCCAGGACTGACAGCATGCAGAATGCTGTGATATGCTGTGATAAAAGAAATTTGAGGTTCATGGCAGGTGGAAACTGAAGAAGTGAATCACGAAGCGAGGAGGTGGCCCGTAGGTGTGGAGTAAGGGAGCTGGATTTTTTTTAGTTAGAAGAAAGAAACTGAGATGGTTTGAGCATGTGCCGAGAAAAGATGGAAAGGAGGCACGTGGGAGGGTCAGGGGGTTGGAAGTGGAGAGAGCACGGCTAAGAGGTAGATGAAGGAAAGAATAGAAGATAAATTGAGGGACGATTTGATTAAGTTTATAATAAAAGAAGATGGGAGCATAGCGTCAAAATTCTAACCTCATCAACTGTTGGAAAAACTGATTATAAACGGATTGAGTAAGTAAGTCAGTACGTGTTGGTCATCAGTATCGTACAGACGTAGGTTCCATGTCGTGAACCTGAGCATGTCAGTTGTTGTAGCAGTACTCGGAATTCGTTGATGTCCAAGCGGATGATCGTGTTATTTAGTTCTTTGTTTAAATAGATTGAAGAGTCAGATAATCACCATAATCAAGCTATATTATGCTTAAGTCGGTCCACGCATACTACCTAATAACTAGTGGATCGCGTTATAAGCCAAACAGATCCTTACATTACGTATAGTGTGAAAAAATGCTCAATTCTTTTAGATGAAATTCGTGAAATGTTGGCTAGTGGTACAAATCTAAATCTTGTGTTAAAAGTGGATTGGCTTTTTGCTGCTTGAAATGAACTTGCTATTCAACGTATTTTGCATCTGAAATGCTCGTATTTCGTAGGCCAATATTAGGCCTCCGTGGGAAAGGTTTTGGTCCCTAAAGAAATAAACGAAAGCGACGTAAGATATATTCCAAGATACATTTACAACAAGCTACTATGCACAACGACATGGACGCCTTGGCCATGTAGCGAGCTCGTGTCGTATTGTGGTCAAAGTGATTATCTGAGATTGAGTTCTGTTGGCCTTATTTTGAGCTGGTGTGGACGTTTGTTTAGAAAGAAGGCCGAGCATGGGATGAACGGCGAGTTCTTACTGGAAATTTTCTCTTCCATACCTAATTATAGAAAGGTTCAATTTGGCTTTTTAATTATTCTCTTATGCAAGATAGCACTTAATACGAATTCCTAGTTGACTGTACTGATACTCACTCACTCACTAATCCTCGAGCACTGTACTGATAGTTATATCTTTAATGCTTTTTACAAAAGGACGCAGCAAAAAACGGCAAGTAAGAGCAAAGCACATTTCATCAGATGTCCCAGTGTAGCCCTCCAATTCAAGAAATGAACTACAAAGTCTACACTTTACAATTAATCAGAAAGAGCAGGGTAAGTTCAAAGTTGGCTTTGTTTCAACGTATTTTATGCCAATTGTTTTACGAAGATTTGCTAGGATCCAAGACGGCTTTTTCCTATCACGTTTACAACATACCTTGGAAACAATAGAGCTCTTATCCAGGACAAAAGAAAAGATGTAGAGGGGGACACGGCGGGAGGGGCGATTTCTCACAACAACTTCTTTAATGCCCCACCTCTGAATATAAAAACTAACGCAGTTTTGTTGCTCTGTCCCCATCCCACCCCAAGTAAAGTTCAGAATTGATTATTCCACCTAATTTACAGAGAACATGCTAGGTGGTTGCCCTGTGGCACACCCTGCTTTGTATTGATTTCTATTGTACTTAGCAGCCTTGAATAATACAATATATCAAAGCTTGAAACAGCTTATACTTATTTATGAAGTGTAAAATGCAGATAAACGGTGATCAATGTGGCTAGGTGTCTTCGAAACAAGTTTTTCATCTAAATATTCCAAACATCATAGTATAGTTACACATGATATTTCTCCATTGTATTATTCTTACAGAGAGCAGCGGCAATAAACAGGCACAAGTTAATACTTTCAGCTCTATGATGAAAGACATACAACCAGAAAGTGAAATAATATGACAGGAATAGGACGAGAAAGGCAACGATTTTACTCTCACCAACAAAATAAGTATCGTTACAGATCAGAATTTACTCAAATCTCTAACATGAAGTATCACTCCTCATACTAGTAAGATTTGAACCTTATAAAAGGCATTTAGCTGTCAGCTGAAAATTTTAGGTGCTGTGTTTGAGAAACATGCGATGGGAAGACGAGTAAGAAGATGAATAAATATTCTTAATAGAAGTGACCATGAGACACCTTAATAGGAAAGGTCGTTGAGATAGAAGTTGAGAGAGAGGTAATATGGAAACCAATTATTCTGACGTTACTACATGGATGGAAATTAGTATTCTTTATGCTATCCAGAATGCGGAAATCCAGCTAAAAGTTTGTACGTTAAGAACATTGAAGATATTAATGTGAGAATTCAATAGATTGAGTAATAAGGCGTGATCACTTACAAAACTGTAAACATGGTCTATGTAGGTTTTTAACAGTGTCATGATACCTTAGATACATCCTACAAATAGTGCCGTTTTTTGCAATAACGAACTAGTTTAATACGGCAGTAAGATACAATGTGAGTAGCTGGAATTATGTTGGCTTCCAATAGACGATGTCTTATTATTACCATGACGTGTCACATTGAACCGAGTACGGATGAAGTGCGCAGGTACTGTAACGTTCTGCGCAACTTGCAAGAAATAGCTGAAAATTGTTGTGCAAGCCTTACAATTTTCGGGAAAGAAGACTAGGTTAAACATATTTGAATAATAACTTACATCACAATAAATTCGCATAAGAAAAGCATCATAAGTCTGAAAAATTAGCGTTTACATGCACCTTTCAACTAGATTTATAAGAAAGCAAATTTGCTGTAAAACTGAAAGCTCTAAAAATTTTCTTTACAATCATACAACAAAATAGTAATTTGTGTTTCACTTTATGCTCATTGTGGTATTTTACACAAGGAAGCTGCTAAGAAGATGCAGTGGCAATAATTTCATCACTTTGGTATCATTATTATGCTAGATCGAATAGCAGGCACTCTACATAGTACAAAAAGAATTACAGGTACTGTTGACCTCGAAATAAAATTATGTGAGAAGAAACCTCCCTTTCGTAATGAAGAAGCAGAAATAGCCTAAACATCTTTGCGAGAAGGAGACAATGATACAAACAGATGACGCAAGTGATGCCATGATATCGGCAATAAGCCAATTATATAGATGCTTTTGATAACCATTTCTCAAAGCTGCTTTCTCTTTTTTCTTATGTCGGTGCTCTCTCTACGCTCCTATTTTACAAATGACGTGTTAAATTGGTAGAAAATAATCATTTAATCGAGTCACGTTTACTTCGATAAGAACGTGCAACTGACCGTCTTCTTCTTAGGATAATGCCTTTCCGAGGAATTGAATCGGCGCATCTATCTATTTAGTTTGAAGGCAGGGTGTGAAATTCAACTTGCGTAACGGGGCTGACGAGGGTGATAACAGTATTACCGCTCTCTTCGGCTGTAGGGTGTATTAATCACATCTACCACCTACAGAATCGAGTAATATAAAAGCATAATAAGGTCGTATAGGTTTTGTCTGTTAATATAACAAACGAGATTCAGAGACAATTCAGCAGTTGTTACAGGACATAACACACGCATAATCTCTATTATCTGCAGAGATTACTGTCATGGTAACAAGTGGACTGTGGCTTCCATGCCACTTCTGCGATTGAGCAATAGATAACACCCACTACAGTCAATACATGCCGAGAATAATACAGCAAAGATAATCGGGAAATAAATGAATTTGAATGATTTCAGGTTGCGTTTTTTTAATCACTGCTGATGCGCTAAGGTTAAAGTGCTTATCAGCAAAGAGTCATCTCCTGGAGAATGATGAAATGATGAACACGAAAATACGTGCACTTTGGCACGTCACTTCGAAGTTGAACAGAATGAGTAAGGAATCATCAATACCTTGGTGCACGTAAAAATGTTTTGAGCTCTTCAATTCTCTAATTTGTCATCGATATTTTCTCGCATCCAAAATGAGCAATTGATAGGTAAACGCACAACAGTAAACAAAGTTTGATTTTATCTTTAAAAACTGTTAAAACAAATTTTAAAATTTTTTTCCCTATATTTCAATGGAGGTGTAAGCGGAAATCAATGGTTGTGCAAATACCAAATTTACACTAGAACATAAAATATGTGACGAAAAAAATTAAGTACAAAGAAGTCACTGAAAATAAAGATGCAAGAACAAGAAGTAGAAACTGTAGAGAAAGGAAGACTTCAGAAGAAATTTTTCGGCAGAAAATGCCAAAGGAGACATCATGAAATATCTGTGGGAAAAATAGAGGGAAGGAGGTGAAGATAGGAGTGGAAATCAAGGGAAAATGTAATTGCTAGATGTCATGATTGTTGAGCAGCCCATCTTTAACTGGATAACATAAAAATCATGATATCATAAAAAAAATTTGCGAGGCAATCAACATTTTCTGAATCGAATTGTTAACCCAACAGCAACAATTTTACACACGATTGGTATTAGGGCCTTCTTTTGGTTGACTAGATACGCCGACAGATACCAGAAAAGACAGACACAGAAAAATCTCAAACTTCACAATAGTCTTCGAGACACTGATTGATACTTCAAGTTATTAGGATCATTGAATAGAAGATGTATCTGTAAACTTGACACATGAGAATGGTCTAAATTTAACCGGGGACTTGCTGTTGTTTCACAGACGTTGTTAAAGGCAGATACTAGAAAAGAATGCTACTGTGGATTTCAACGCAAGGGCTAAATAATCGGTGCTTGAGGCTGACTGCTTTCTCAAAATAGACTTTAATTATCAACCGTATATTAACGGAGACAGAACACTTGTCTGTATGTGTTCAGATAAACAAGATCAGTTCTCAGAAGCGTATTGAATGCGTGATTTTCAAGTAGTCTTCTAAGATACATTGAATAACACCACTCGGATATAATTGAGCAGAACAGCAGGTGTATCAACATTAATGAAACCGTATTCGGCAGTTTAGGTTACCAAAATCTATCCATGCAGAGGCATGACAAATTCGCAGGAGAGAGGATCGCTCTCAGACAGTGACCATATGTTCAAGTTATAATGAAGGCTTATCTTTCCTTGTAATCTGGGAATTTGAAGATTTAGGCTAAAATGCACTATAGCTTTTATATTGGTTGTCAAGTCTCGGCTCGCCAAGGCATTTTTATCTAGCTTATCCATCGCATTCATTATGATATTATATTTATGGGATAACGGGATATTTTAATTCCTCTCGTGACTTGATCACAGCATAGAAAAGGGCAGAAGGCAAATTCGGCGCCTCCAGTGTTAATATGATTTGTGTTTGCGCAAAATGGACACCTTGAAATCGAGGCTAGTGCTGTTTACCTCCGCTAAAGCAACCGCTATTCTCGTTTATTCAACTCCCTACGAAACACGTATGGTATAAAATCCTACAACGTGCAAATTAGATTACTGGGAACGAGCATGTTGAATTCATGTTGAGTCTCATCATGAAAACGAAGTTAGTGCAATTTGACTATTGTATGACTTTGAAGTCTTCTTGACCAATCTACAATATATTTGGCGTCCAATTTGGCTCTTCTCTATACTATAAAGGGGATCCATCGCAGAGTAGATTGAAGATGGGCAACATCAGATTTCTCTGGTGAGGCCTCCTCGCTCATGGGCACTAAATACACTCTACAGGATAGCCTTTAAACGCTTCTGGCGTCACAGGCTGCGTGCATGGTCGTGATAACGTAAACGAGTTTCCTTTATGAGGCCGTAGCAAAGGAAGTCCACTTGAAATTTCAGCAAGGGGGAAGAGTAGAAGTGAACAACTTATTCGGGAGGTATTACCGCCCATGATATCTTCTAAAGCTACCTCGTAGAAATGAAAAAGTAAGAAATATTCGAGTACTTTGTTTACTATGTCCAAGTTCGTCCCCGATGTGGATACATTAACACACGTCTCTCCAAGATAACAAAAAGGAATAAACAAAGTCTTTCTTACTCATCTTGGAATAGGAAGCAGTCATGAAACAGTGATGATTGATCCTGAAAGAGCAGATTATTATCGCTAGTAAGGAAGACCGAAAAAGGACGGATATTTCATAAATATGTTGTTTCCAAATAACAAATATCTGGCTTTGTTGCTTGAGCTGAAAAAAATAATATGGAAATCATACTTGTTGTGTACGTCATAAATACAATGCTAATATAATAGCCTTTCACTCCCCTGGGTCAGCGGATAGATAAAAAATTGCTTTCTTATCTGATACTATTTGGAAACATGTAAATTACATGCAGCGTTGTTCTTATTTCTATGGCTTTAGAAGATGATCTCAAAAAATCTTCTATCTGCTCAACTATGGGAATTTCAGATGACAAAGCGCAATGTAAATGATAGCAGAAAGAAGATGATGATTGTGGTCCTGTTGCACGTCACAAGTGGTGCAAAATTCGACATGAAACCTATTTTTCTCCAGTCATTGCACGAATAGTGTTACCAGTTTGGGCGATTTTCAAACCAAGGACTACCAGAATGCTTCAACTCTAGAAATTCGCCCAATTTTATGAAGCGTCTTTAGAGCTTTAGGCCTTCACTTTTGCTCTAACATCCTCAGCCGCCCAATCCATTTTGGGCGACCTGCGGACCATTTTGTGTAGGATTTCGGCGATATGACACATGACCAACACGGCAAGACTGTTCATTACCTGTTAAAACACTATCGGGGGACATTGCATTTCTTACTATGCAATGCTAGTCTTCAGCCTCCGCATACAATATAACTTGGCCAGAGTGGACATGTGTCTAGACAGTAAATCCTCAGAGAACAGTAGTACCTTTTTTTAAAAGTGAGTTTATGCTTTCAGAATATGAAGGTTCAGATGACCTAATATTTAAAATGAAATACGAACACAGATTAGTCTCAACATGCATGGGCAATAAAATGACCTTTCATCTGCCTGTTTTCCCATTATTCAATCTCGTGCGTGAACTGTAAAAACCAGTTAGGATCACGATCTAAGATTGGAAACCGCATATTCGTTCTCCTACACGAGTTAAAACAGCCACTGTCCTCACAACCTCTATAAACCACAATCGGTCGGTTTTTCAATGTTTTTTCGGATTTAATACAAATAAAATAACATATAAGGATATTCTAGGAGTACTGTAAAACTGAAAATAATATAAACCTATGAGTATTTAAAGCTCAGAAAAATTGAACGAAAAATATGGTGGAGAGCTCCAAGTCGCAGCTTTAAGAATGACAAAGGCGAAACTTTCTAAAGGAGCAAAACATTCTGGAGTCTCCGTATAAATGTATGTCTTTACACTCAAACTCGTATTTGAGTAGTGCTTCCCAGTATCCAGTATGAGACCTTTCACAAAATTGCGATCGTCAGTGTCTTTAAGTGACTTTTACATGCTCTTACGAACTCCAGCGCCTGAGATTTAACGTCCTTGGTCGTAAATGCCTCTTTAACATGTATCTTGGACGTACTTTTCTCAGGTTGATATACGGGACTCGACAAGATCTAAGAAACTCTTCATTAAGTATAGGCTCAGATGATCAAGAGTTTGGCCATTTATCACTAGGTAACCAGTGACATAAAGTCAGACATTTCTAACAATGAAAACAGTCAAGTGTTATGATCTAATTAGGTGTTTGCCACTCCACGTATCAGTAGCAAAAATCATTTAAAGTAACTGTTGTGTACATTGTCCCATTCCACAAGAAGGATAATTGCAACTTTTTAAGTCCCTACGGAAGTAATATGAGTTGCTTTTACGTCTTTCTACAAATGTGGCGTGAATTGAATCTTTTTAACGACTGCGTTTCTGCACGCTAAGAAAGGAAGATGACATCGTGGACGTGTACGATGACCATTCAAGACATTCCTTAGCAAACGAAGACATTATTTGGAAATAGAAATTGGAGGCAGGGAAGAAAATCTTATGAACAAAAAGTATTACATTATATCAACAGAAAAAATTAAGGCATTCTGAAGTCAAGAACCTAGACAAGTGCTCATAAATTGCCATCTTATTAGATTCAATCTTAATACTCATAAAACTAAAGTTAACATCTCTTAACCAATTGAAATGTCAATGGAGAAGTTAACTGTTAAATGTAAACGCCTTACATCTAGTTCCCACGACAAGATTGAAGAAGTTAGCTGTTCAAAACCTTCCTTAAAAGTGTCGTATGTAGAATTTAGAGAGAGACTCGGATATCTATCAAACTTTCAAGTGTCCAAATCTGCACACTAGCTTATATTACATAGGGATGTTGGGATCAACGTTAGGCAAATTTTTGTTTTGCAAATAAGAGAATACTCCTTATATCAGATTCACCTGAAGGAAATATAGTAAAATAAACATTAAACTGCGTTAAATTTTGTGGCTATTATTTCTAATAATGATATTTTTTAAAGTTTAAATTAAAACATGGAAATTTTCAAAGCAGATTATACCTGCAAATGGCCCTGTGGTTAGGTCTATGTTTCAAGTGGGAGGCAATCGTTTCAAGACGATGGTTTATTATATTATTATCTTGATAGCGACATGCAACTACGGAAGACTTTTCTCCTTGAAGTGTTTCCCGAATAATTTTGGCGCGTTAAAGGGATCAGTTTTAGGGTCGAAAACTTTAAAAGGTCAAAAAATTTGTCAGCCATGTGTACTTCAATACTGCCAACGCCCACCGTTTTGGAATATCCTCGGTGTACCTGGTCAACACTTACATTTATTAATGATAACCCCACCGCTTCTTAGGCGGCCAAAAGGATATATTTCCTGATGTATTTGAATAACTTTGCTTCATTTGGATGTGTTATTATTAAAGTAGGTAAGCTACAATTATAAACATACCAAAAAGTAAGCGTTTTCTGTGTGTCCTTTTTCATTAGATTTGAAAGTTCAATCTACGAAGCACGAAAATGTATGATTTCACAATACTCTAAAGATCTCATATGTGTTACCATTGAGAGTATACAGAGATATTTACTGAAATGCACAAAATGTCCTTAATTGGAGGCGAGTGGCTAAACTAGATAGGTACATATTGGGGATACAAACTCTTGCAATTGCCTTGTCCAGCTTGTGCATGGATCTAATAAGCCTAATGTGGCAGGGAAAGAAGATAAGAAGAGGTTGGGGAATAAGAAGGTACAAAAATAGAAGAAATAAAAAACTGAAAAGGAATCTAGAAGGATTCAGGAATCTATCATTCCCATAGCAGGATGTTAAAAATCCTCCATTGCAAACTGCAATTGCATGGTTGCAAAAAATACTATTACTTACCTGATCTAAAACCCAAAGAGGTAAAGCGCAGTTTCAGATTTCAGAGAGCCTATCAACGTCAGTGCCATATGTTTAATTTCATAGTAATACGTGATGCCTTATGCTACTATGTCCAACACTAGGAGAAAGGAAGAATTGGTTGCTACTAGCAATAAATTTAGCCCTTTGATGAACTGATCTCCTGGAAAATGGTCTCCTATTGAAAGTTCTGGCGCAGTGCATTAAATTCTCTTCCAAAAACAACGGCATTCCTGCAACATTAACCCTAAGATTACGTAGAGTTCATTCACAATAGGGTTCCTTTGCAATTCTTAGACAACCGGAGACAATGGGAACGCCCTTTGCACGTTGTTTATAACACACTCATTGGTTTTCAAGTCCTAACTGGTCGTTGTTTAATTTTGCCGTCATGATATACTGCACGTCATTTGATGGGAGTTGAGCAATAAGAAAACACAACTATATCTCCCATTTTTCTCATGAATTGATAGGGCGGAATCAGTAATCAAATTTTTCTTGGGCTCTTGGATCAATTCCCAATCGACAATCTTCTGCGAACTCCTACAGACGTATAAGCTATGCATACCAACGGATCAGAACACAGAAATGGCCACTGTTCCCCTTATTAGCAAAGAAGCACTTTCCCACAAATCTACGTAGAAGAAGCCTCCGTAAATAGAAATAAACTAGAAAGTCGAAGTACACAAGTGATATTACTAAATACTTTATTTGGCTTCCTTAATTATGTGGGCACACTTATCTGAAGTTATGTCAAACCCCCCATGTAACGGTTCAGGGAAAATGAAACAAGGTTTTTATATTGCATAACAATGGAATAAATGTTGGCTTGACTGGACGTGGCTCCATTGCTCAGAATTTCTACGTGCTCTGAATCTCAATTTTGACTTGTATTTTATTGTCCATGACAGCTTTTATTGTTGAGGATACAATTTTATGAAGGGTGACGTAGCTACAGCTCGCAAATGTCATATTTGACCGCTCTGTGCGTTGGGAAAGTGATGACGTCACAAATCAAAAGTTTTGAAAATAGTACGATTTGACTCCAGGTATCGAATGGCAACCCTGGAATAAGCTGTTTCCCAAACTGCCAGATCTGTAGTGTATATAGTATTTAAACTAGAGGTGTTCGAATTTTAAAAATCTCTGGTCAAAGCTCTGTTAATCTTCCTTGGTTCCTTACGTTAGGAACCAGCATCAAATACTATGGTTTTGT
>JAAAKL020006795.1:0-16575 GCA_010016065.2 Carybdea cf. marsupialis auct. non (Linnaeus, 1758) | reverse complement strand
GAAACGCCAACGAAGCTGAGGGGGGAGGGGAGGGGAGGGGGGGGGGGGGGGGGGGGGGGGGGGGGGGGGGGGGTAACAGCGAGTGGAGGGAGGGGTAAGCAGCGAAGCGGGGAACAGCTGAGTATCAGGGAATTGTGATGCCAAGTGCCAAAGTGTTTAATCTCATCAGCAACGATATATTGTATATGACTCAAACTTGATAGATTTCGTGCATGGTAGTAAACTGTGTTGTAACAGTAATAAAGTATTTCCACATAAAAGCATCAATCATATTTAAAGAATGATCTCCATAAATACCACATAAAAGAATTGAATAAGTACTCCATCCTCTCCTGAACCAACCATGCTCGATTCTTGTAAGAAGCCACTACATTTGTAGCGTATTAGCCGCTCGGGAGCTAACCGAACAAATAAGACCGGTATGAAACACATTTCCTTTAGACACATAAAGATCTGTAAGAAATGCTCTCTTCACAGTCTCCACCTTACGCAAGACACTATTAAAGCCCATTAAGATGCAAAGACCGTCCAGCAACATACCTTGCTGAATCCCAACGCTCTTGAGGTGAGAGGGAGAAAGAGCACAATAAAGCAGACAAAAAGGGAGCACTAAAGAGCCACGACATTGCGTTACACTGTGAGAAAATGGCTACAATTTTGATCGGGGAAATGGTGAGATACTAGACCTCTGTCTAGTCAATACAACAACCAAGAAGACTACAGCAACCATTCATTTACTACACTACCACAATCAAAGCAACGACATATCCTACAATTTCCCACATATGTGGTTCCAAGCAATATCGTAGAAACACACCATACAAAAAATTTGCACCGCGACACTTCTCCAACCAGTTTCAGCCCTACTTCATCAGAGGTCCGCAATTTTACAAAATGAACCAACAAAACACCCCAGAGCCTACTAGCTTAAAGTTGGGAGAAGTATCTCTCGAAAGGTAGCTCAGAAAACGATTACGACTCGTGACATGATAAAACATTTACAATCTATGGCATCAACTGAATTAACAAGTATTAGGATATTTAAAACTGCCTGAATAGGATTTCGTATATTTAAAGGATTTCCTGACAAGCGTGTCCATAATGATGAATTACAGACACATGAATTCGTACAGCGACTGAAAACCCACTCGGCTCTATCTTCGAGACTCTACACAGAGAATTTGCTGGTGTATCCTTTCACTGGGTTTCAAAGGCGTCCTACCCACGTAGCTGGCATAGCGCCTGCACTTGCTTGTATATCGGAGACGTGGATTGTCGTTAACATCAGTTCGAAATAGAGGCCTGAAGCCCAACGTTACCGCTGGCTTACCTTTATGGTAGTAAAAACTAATAGCCTTACTGAACAAGCGTTCATAATTAGACGATGCACAGCCTATCTAGGGAAGGAGAAAGTAAACAGGGAATTTGTAGGGCGCCAAAACCATAATACCGTTGTAAGACTTAAGTAAATGATGGCTTCTCAAGACGAGAGTTTGGTTAATACCGAAAGTAGGCTATTTTTAATGGTAAAGCGTTATTACGATCCGGGCAACCTAGAAAGTTACTTCTCTTTGATAGCAACATTACCGAATCAACTGAGAGTTCAGCAACTGTATTTAGAGGAAGGCTGTGAAGTCTCCTACATTCGATACACGACCAACGCCCTCATTACTTGTGGACGACAACATAAATTTAAAGACAGTAACTTAAATCAAAATTTCATGCGATTGTACCTTTTCCTAGAGTTTTACTATTTTAGTATACTTCGGAATTTTAACCTGACCATGAAAAGAACTATCAAAACCCTTTAGTGTTATATCAATTTACTATATGCAAGAATTTTTCCGAGGTTTGACTTGTTTGAAATTACCTCTTTGATTTTACATCTAAATTTTAAACTTTATTGAAATGATTTAATGGACATTAGCTATTATTTTACCCACTATGCTGGCATAAAATACAAATATACTTCAACATTTCATCTTTCAAAATATCTGAACGACGTGAGACGAAAGCGCTGTGGCAAGAAGATCGAATTTCTCTTTAAACCATGTATTGTTTCATTTTAAAGGATTGAGACAAGAGATTGCTCCATTGAACAGAGATGCAAATAATTTGTCAGATGAAAGTCGGAAACGCGCTTTCTGAGATTTGTCACGGCAGGAAGTTAACGACTGGTTCTAGCACTGATCTATAAAAGACTGGATCGAGCAATTCCATTGTTTCCTACAGCGGAAAAGTGTGGTTACGAATTATTATACCCAGAAGTTAAGTTGGCGTGGAAAGGTCTGCAATGTTACCTAGCAGTGTTTATAAGCTTTGCTTGATGGTGACAAAAACGGCGTCCAACGACTGACCTCGCTTTGAGACGGAGTATGCTTCATACAGTGCTTTAAAGAGATCGGTCGGTTCTAGTTACTTTTCTACAGATTTTTAAAGCAAACCGCCCGTTCATAAATTACGGCGAAATATCTAGTTGCACTAAATATATCAGCCATCATTTTGGCGCATACACGAAGTAACTGTAAAGCAAACTACCCAATTCTATACATTTGTCTACATTGATCGGCCTCTGTAATTGGCCAGCTCTGAGCTCGGGTATCACGTTTCTTTACCTAATGTTTGTCATGCTTGTAGAGAAGGGTTCTCTCTTAGTATGGCTTCACCGATGGCCTTGTGACACATGGTTGTGTGGCGGTGTCTTTTATGCGTCACCTGTGTTGGGTATGAATATTCTCCTTAAATAAGACGACCGGTAATTAATACACAATTTATACAGTAAGCTTTATGTTAATGACCAATCTTCTTTGCCCCACTTAATTAATGGCATCATTATAATGGATGAAACAAGAACTACGACTCTAAATTCTACATCTTACGGTAAAATTAGGCCTCAGGCGGAACGAATAAAGAGACAACTAATAATGGAAAGATACCTCATTGATATAAATAACTAAGAAGTTCTCAAACGACCTCAAACGATCGTATGTAACACCCTGCATATGCGCGAGGCTAGTTTATCTTCCCATTCCTAAACCCCTAATTTATTTGAATTTTTTTATTACATAATTTTTCCTCCAATCTTCCGTTTTTTATACTGAGTGTTGTTATAGTTTTCTCTGACTGCTCTGCAAATGATGTTTTCACAGATACAATAAATTAAAAATTGTGTCATGTAACGGAAACGTTCTGCATAC
The DNA here is from genome assembly GCA_010016065.2 of Carybdea cf. marsupialis auct. non (Linnaeus, 1758). Taxonomy (NCBI): domain Eukaryota; kingdom Metazoa; phylum Cnidaria; class Cubozoa; order Carybdeida; family Carybdeidae; genus Carybdea; species Carybdea cf. marsupialis auct. non (Linnaeus, 1758). The sequence goes on along the minus strand of JAAAKL020006795.1, from coordinate 13,378 downwards.
CAAATCAGTCAGAGCAAATCGTTGGGCGGGTACTGCTAAAGTATATGACGCATTCAAAACGTGTAAACAGTAATACAACCCTTTCTTGCCGACAGAGTACTGACTTTGTTATTTTGATAAATGTGGCTTCCACGACAACTAGATAGAAAACCCCACACTTTTCCTAATACTAAAAAACAGAATCCTGTTAGTAACTGTCAGGGGTAAAAATTGCTTACTACTTGAGTGCTACTAATGTGACCAAAAGGGGTGTCAATGTTATGGGTGTTAAATTGAACCATGTGCTGTAACATTATGTAAAAATTTGACTCCAGATGACAGCTATGTCTGGTGAAAACTCATAGAAACATTAAATTACTTAGTCCAGTGGAAATGTCTTGAACAAGGTGGGGGAATACATACTCATTATACTTACCATCATAAACTTGGTACTGAAGTCAAAGTCTATCCCGTGCATCTATGCCTTCTACCTCTCCAGGCAGTACACATAAACAAAATAATATCAAAAGCCACGATAGCAAAACTCTAAAAAATGCTGCAAACATGCATGTCTTGGGTATTCCTCTATATGCACTTCTTGCATTGACTTATATTGACTTCCTCCTCTATTTTAGATATCTTTTGCTTTTGCTTTCATGATGATCAATTATCATACAAGGCATCATGACATGCAGCATATGAACTTTGAAGACAGCAATGAAAATAGAAACTGATCACTTGCAGAGTATATAATGTATGTATTTAGTTATGCTGGAAGGTTTATATACAACAAGATACTTATGCATGGAAAAGGAGGTGTTTACCGTTGCGATCTTATGTCAATCAACTGCAAAGAAAATGATACACTCCTTTACCTTTTCAACCAAAGTAAAGCATCAGTAGCTGAATTCTTTGCTTGTTTTGTGCCCTCGGCAATTTCTGCATCAACCATATCATGTAAAGTTACATACTTTTCAGGGTCAGTTTCCTTCTTCTTTCTGAGTTTCTATAAAATTATAATACAGCAGAAATATTCAACAATGTAGATAAAATTTGTTAGACCAAACAGCGAGGCCTGTTACCAAGGATTGGTTACTTTACCTCCATAACATGGCATCTGATCAATGGGGCCACCCAATATATCAGTAAGGCAAAGTTTTCAAAAAAATTGACTTCCATTCCTCCCTAAACACAAACAGATGCTTTTTCTTATACCCCTTTTACATCAATAATTTCATGTGGCAAGTAATTCTTCAATTTTTGAACATTTTTTAAAGCTAGGGCACTCTTCCTTCTGATAAATAACCAAGGATGTTGCTATTGTAATCAAAATGCGCTTACTTACATAATGTGACACTTGCAAACTATTCCGATTTGATTTAGTGATATTTAAGAGTTGTCAAAGAAATCACAAAGACTACCGGTTCATAAATACAACTGCAGTAAAATATGAGGCTCTCATTTCTTAAGTATTGTGTACAGAAAAGTTACATGATTACTGCTCATATCTATGTCACAGAAAGGAGAAGCCTTTTGTAAAAGTAATTGTTTGTAATTATTATTAAAAGTCATGACATTGACCCATTGGAATGAAAAAAAATTCATTTCAAAAATAGGCAAGGCAAATTCATAGATAAATCACTGCATATCATACCACAGAACAAGATCAAATATTTTCTTAATACCATATGTCACATCAGATAAGGTCAATTGAACAAACAAAGAGAAATAAATTGGAAAAGAAAGCAATGTTTAATGTATGATGCAGAGTGGTTTTTGCATGGTATCAAGGTAGTCATCAATATATATTTTTATCATTCACAACTGAAACTCACAGTTTTCACTTACCTTTCCTATCAACACACTATCCCCATTCAATGAGTGCATCATTTTTACCTGTGTCCTTTCACTTGACAATCAACTATTTTCAATGCCTTTTTCTGATGATGAACGTACTCTTACTTATTGCTATATTCATCATCTGAAATTTATTCGGCATAACCTTCTACCTGGATTTCTTACTATTACTCTCCAAAGAAGTTGAGGAACAGAGAATCACAGTATTCAGAACATTTTAACCTGTCAACAAAGGCCGGGTGGTTGTTGTATAAAATTATGAATGGATACCAAAATAACTAGGATTCAATAACCAATCAATATCTTCAATACATTGCTTTGTAAGTACTAGTGACCTATGGCAAGTTTTCATGTATTGCAACTTATTCTCCTTTACTCAGCTGATCAATTACCGGGAGGCAATTGCTCTCCTTGCCCCTTCAAGTATCTGTCACAGGAGACTAGGTGTCTTCCTAGCAGCTGCAAGGAGGAAAGATTTACAAGATTTGCAACCAAGTATGAAGATGCCTTGCAACAAGTGATTATGTAGCAATCTGATAGAAAAGAGCACAATTAATGACTTAAGAAGTCAAAAATGGTTGATATAGCTGATTCATGTTAAATCACTTTCTTGCTAATAAGAACTTTGTTACTGCTGCGAGACAACCAATTGGCACCCAATGAAACCATCATATGACCAGCATGGTGTACTAGTTTCTTGACTTCCATGAACAATAACCGGCTGGACAAATCATTAAATTGGCCGGCAAAAAAAAGCAAGGAGAAATTTCAGATGATAAACATAGTAACATGGACTATTTACCACATACTAAAAAGGTACCAAAATCATATGAACAAAATAGGGTAGGGCACAGGTGAAAGTGATATGAGTATTGAAGATTTGGGTGAATTTCAATGTTCATGTAGCTAGGGGTATCCAAAACTATGAGTTTCAATAACTGACTATGCCAAATATGTCAACAAAGAGACTCATGGTTGGAATCCATTCATTCATGGTGTGTGTCCATGAGACTTTACCATGGAAGACCTGTTATCTGGTCCATAAATTTGTCCCAAGGTCCAATGAGCATTACTAACTATTAGTATCAGACTTGTATCTAGTAAAGAAAAACTACAAATAATATCTTACCGAAATATTTCCATTGATATCTGACTTCACAGGAGCAAATGCAGTTGAGCCAAGGACATCTAAATTGGTCCAAAAAAGAAAAATATGATATATACAAAGTAATGGTGTGTATGGTCATCGATACTATGAGAATATATAGAGAGAAGAGAGGATTTGAAGACATCAAGTCAGAAGAGATAATATAGAAAAGTCAGAATGGTACCACAGGGATCCCAGTGGTGACATTTTCACTTTTTATTAGTATCTCTTCTAACTATGAGAATAATAATAGCATCTCACTAGACTATTAATATCAAATAACCAGTGCTTCCGACATGCAGACAAGGGGGTAATCTTGCATACACTTCATACACATTTGCATTTTAGCATTGCTTCTTTATTCTCTTTATGTCATTTTATGCTCCTGTAAATCTCAGGTCAAATCTACCTATAGATAATCACTGTTCAAAACATGCTGGCACCATAACGTAGTAGGATATAGATGTCAAAAATGCAGCTGTGAAAAGTGTCCAAGTACTTAGTGTACTTGGTGTTTAGTTCTTAGTACTTCATGCACTCAAAACTTCTCAAACCATTAAGAATCTTACATCTGAAATTGCACGTTTTATTGTTGTTGAAGTTCCAGACTCGTGCACTTAAAAATTTTCATGGCACTACCAAATTTTATACATCTTTGCTGAGATATGTATCACGTCTGATGAGGTTGATCCAGTTAGAGGTCCCTCCCCAAAATTTTATGTCAACATTTCGGGACTATTTCAGAAAGTTTGTTCCATAAGTTTAGTTTTGTCAGAAGTTATAAATGCATACTTTTCGGTGGAAAGTTACTTTTGGGTGTCTCCGTTATACATAATAGACATAGATTATAACAAATACATTGTGTAGCTAGCTTGTTTGACAATGTTACACCACACGCGCTGCACTCAGTGTTAAAGCCGTTGACCTATTACAATTCTGATGTAGTGTGAAAGAAAGAACCCTTCTTAAAGCGGGGCGTTATCGGAGGCACTAGAATTTCTCTAAATTGTGGGTTACATATACCGGTACGCGTCTAAATTACTTTGTGTTTGTATCTAGCCTATTGACGTCCCGATTTTTAAAGTAGCGTGTTTACGTTGCAAATACTACGAGAGCATAGCAGACCTATAGCTTTTTAGCTGTACATGCGGAGCTTCATAGACTACTATAACGGGTGTTAACAGTAGGCCTACCCCCAAATACTGAAAAGCTATTGTATCACCCTTGCAAGTAATAATATAGGCCTAATAAATAAGGGCTCACACCTTGACGATATTAAAAGGAAAATAATAAGGTTAAATGGCCTCGATACAGTGCAATAAAGATAATCTTCTCCTAAGATATCGCTGCCTATGAGCTGGTAAAACCAGTGAAAAAATCAATATGCTTTCACAGTAACGTCGCGTCTGCACTTACCAAAGAATGGAACAACTTCACTAGCGGCCGCCAAGAAAGCATCTGTATTAATCCGCTGTTCCTCTGGTACAGGGTGAAACCTGTTTTTAGACTTTGCAAAAAAAGACATATTGTTCCCTGTCAATCTTCAACCATAAAACTTCTAACTAGAAGTAAATCAATAGCCAAATCAAAGTAATCAGAGGACAGAAATCATCAATAAAACATAATCAAGGGCCATTTGTTATGAACTGGAATCGAGGCGAGAATCAAACCGAGATCCAAAATGTCATCCTGTGGTGTTCCATGGTGCAGTCTGTGGGGGGATTTTTTATGATTTGTTTCTTTTGTGGTTTCTTTGTGTACCAGTGAGTCACCACTTATGAAGGCTAAGAGTCACTCGAGGGTAAGGGTTAATGGAATGGATAGACTGACAGGTGAATGATGATGAATAACGAAAGATATGAAATGAAAGAATAAAATTTGATGACTTAAAAGGATTGTCTATCATACAGTGCATGCTGCAGGTAACTAAGGCCATTGTTTACTTGTTGCTGCCCCACCAGATTAACATTCATGACGCCGTCCCTGTAGGCCTTAACATAACATAAACAATGACTGACCGGCGCTAGCATTGACATTTCTGGAACATGCACGTTTAATTCACCAAAATTGAAATGGGCTGTTACATTGTGCTTCGTATGGGGTTATGGTCACTGCAGCAACTAGGATTGCCCTTAATCCACTATCAAGGGAATTCAAAAGCATGTCTGAAACATTTGCTCGATAACTGAAACACGATAACCCATTCAAGGATCTGGATCGATACAAGACTACATGGCACGATTGAAGGATAATACTACGCAAAACATCCTTCTTGCATGTAACATCAAGAGAAATTGTGCAAATTATAATGCCGTCAAAAACTTTCACGACGTTACAAAATTATTCTCGAGGAAGTATGAAAAATTTACGTTCTAAATCATCAAGTTCCAATATTTTGCTACCTGTTGTTTATGTCGAACGCATTAACAGCTACTTGCAAAAACGAGTTCCTTAGAAAACGGTAATTTGTAAATATAAGGACAAAGCAAAGCAATCCTAATAATAGCTTCATAAGTGCTAATAGCTACAAGATATAACATCAAACCCCTAGATCTGTTCAGGCCTCATTTCCTCCATAGTAAGGCATCCATCCTTTCCTTTTTGATATGCAGCGCGTGGTTGCCACACTGCTCTTAAGTATATCTAGTATATTGTCTGATCGACTTTTCGACATTGAGAAGAGAATTGTTCGTGCTATCTCGCTTGGAAATCACCGAGTTTGGTGGCATAGGTGACATGCCACTTGCGACGCGTTACTTCGTTGTGACAGATCCATTACTTTTATTCTCGCTCCAAGCAACCATTTAATGTTCAAGTCTTACATCATCACCGGAGAATGTGGCTGCAAGTCAAACAACTTCATTGCGCAGAGATATTTAGTATTAAATCTCTGCTATTTATAGTGGCAATTTTAGTTGGTAGACGACCGACCCAAGACCCGATGACGAGAAGAAGGGATGCATCTGCCCATATTAAGCTTGTAGGAGTACGCAAAAATTGGAAAAGTTACCCACTGGAGAGACACAGTGCTTTCAGACTATTCAAAGCACTATAATCCCTAACTCGCCTTGCAATACATGACGCCAAATGGCCCTCAAATTTTACCCGGGCCATGGCCCCTCCACCCTCAAAAACCGCGGGTGGCCAATGATAAAAACTCCTCACCAGTAGCCAAGTATTCTCTCTAACTTTTAGTCGAATTAAGATTTGCATAATTTTTATCCAGCTAGTATTTTGTTTCTGAGCACCTCAATTTTGACTTATTTGACACTTACTTGCAAGTAACCTCATAGGCTGTTAGATGCAGGGAAATCGGAGCGAATTAGGAAAAGGACTTTGAACCAAAAGGCTCGGTGAAATTTCAAACTAGCTTTTCTTACGTTCGTTCAAATCTTCTGGGCTACATTACCCCCAGTCATCTGCTTGTCAAGCCCATACAGCTTTATACCTCTTTGTAGGTCGTTGCTTTTACCTAGTCAATTTGTTAGACCTTAAAGGTATTCGCATTTCCTACTGTTTTGGCACTATTTATCAAACGCCACCATTACATTTCGCTGTTATCATAATCATGTTCAGTTAATGCAAAACTTGTGCGGCTGGCCAAAACAGCTTAGGTCGAAGGAGGCTTTGGGGAGAGATTACGAAAACATATAAAAAGTATGTGTAGGAAGAAACTATAGAAAGCAACTCTACTCACGCTAGATACGAGCACTCCAGCGTCTTTTGGAATCCGATGTAATTAGTTTTGGTTGCTAAAAACGATAACGAGGACAAGCACGGTGAAACGGATGACGATTACGTTGACAATGACCACGATGAAGATCCTTGGTCTAATGATGATTAAGATACGGTGATTATCAAGATGATGATGATGGTGATGTCGAGAGTGATGAAAACGATGCGATCATCCTCATCATCAGGAAACTACGATGGTAAAGTTGATGATAGTTAAGATAATGATGGCGATGATGATGATGATGATGATGATGATGATGATGGCAATGATAATAATATCGAAAACGATAATAATAACGGTTATAACAAAGGAAGTGAGGGATGAATATCATTCTAAACGGAGCGAACATTAAAGAAGAGCACACATCAAAGAAAGAATCCATAAGTCCTTATAAATACAATATGATATAAATATGTTTTCAATTTTCAAACTAGATAGAAGACTACATCTAGAACTAGATAAAATAGATTTCGTAGCTAGCAACATTTACAATCAATAAGTTAAAACAAGGGTGATAATTGTCTTAATAACACGAATTCTTTATTATTTACAACAAGTTACAACAGTGTATAACGTTCCTTTCGATGGTACAGTCTACAATTAAAATGTTCTTTCAGGTCGACCAGCAACCTCGGCATGGCACTCCACACGATGCAACACGGGTTTGTTAATACACTGCCACAGCAAACGAGCATACATATAATGCAATTACACACAGGGACATATATGATACACGAGGGCACAAATGACACACCGTTACACACCGAGCACGTACGAACACCCAAAACACAAAGATGACGTATTTAATATATTATCTCGAACCAGTGCATGTTTTCACAACATGATTGTTACTGTTCTGGTAAAGATAACGAGGTGCAGTGGTGTACTGTATCTGATCCGCAGGACGTAAGTTATTGTCAGATGCTATTGTGTTGTGCTTGAGTACATTACAGCGTGGCTTCCAAACTCTGTCCTCTTCTTTATCACGTCATAGAACCTGAAGAACTTTTCTCATTGCAGGGGACACCTAAAACCAACAAGAAAAGAAACTTTTATTACTTGGATGCTAATATAGCATGATCATAACTACTGAAACAGACCCTTGTTGAGAGCCGTTGTATCTTTGGAAGTTCAGCGTCATGAAAATAATCCTTAACATCTGCCCCATATATTCACAATGACTTTGTGTTTACAGTTTTGAAGATGCGAGTACCCAAAAGGAAACATCCTTGAATGAAGGATTTTTATAAAAATTAAAAAGCAAGTTAACAGGAGATATGACATCTAGTGATATCAATTTGTAATTAAGTTTGCATCCGGAATCCAGGGAAGCCTGAAGGGACATCGATGAAAAATGTCGGTTCATGTTCTTGTAAAATATTAACAGTGGGCTGTCCCTGTCAATATCTCAGTAGTCACAGGCAGGACTCAACATTTTTATTTAAATATACTTAAATAGCTCCCAAATGGTTAAATGCTTAAACACATGAATAATATTTCTACATCGGATCATGGCATTCAGGGCTCGATAAACGGAGGGGAGATGTTTTCTTTCTGGAACAAGACCATACTCTTGCCAAAGCCTGTAAAAAGGATGATTTGGCACACAATCTTAAAGTCCTTACGTGATACTCTGGACTATACAAGAAAATATTGTCAAGTAAAACACAAACCTACTACACTATCAAAAAGATATCAGCAAGTATTTGGAATATCAATAAGCTGAACGAGGAGCAGGGTTGGGGTGAGTAGAGGTTTAATAATAAGAATGATAACTAAAGTCAAACTCAGTGTACTAAGCAGTAAAGGCTTGATACAATAACATGCAGGCCTGCAGGTATTAAAAACGGAACAACCTGCTTTCCAAATTTCGAAACTAGACTCTTCTGCTACGCGCAATATAAACATTTTCAACTTGGATGAAAAAAAACATGAGGGCAAAACTTTAGCATATCGCACTCGAGTATAATAATACCATGCAGGCTGTAAATAAAAACCAAACATGGCTAACAATAGCTACAAAACATCTCTTATTCCTGTCTCTTAAGAAAACAACCTGATATCAAAGCGACACTTCAATTATGGCAAAGCTTAATGAAGTACGTGACCGCAATGTCATTAACAGAGGCAAGGACGACTACTACTACGACGACGACGCTGATGATGATAATAATGGTAATGATGATGAGGAGGAGGAGGAGAAAGAGGAGAAGGAGAAGGAGGAGAAGGAGGTTCATGCTAGTTGTGGCGTTGGTAATGATGATGATGATGATAATGATGACATGGGTAGAAGACGAGAAGAAGAAAACGAAGAAGAGGAAGGTGAAAAGGAAGATACGTCTTACACGCCGGTTGCTAACGACTTCAAACGCCCACTTATAACAGTACATTCTCAGATTACAAAATACTTACTGTAACGCCAGACAGTTTATATTTTAATCCTGAGAAATCTGCTCTTTCGATAGTATCCTTCTTGATCAACTGTTTTCTTATTGTTGCTTTTCTGAGGAACGTGATCGACAAAAGTTAGTTAAAAACAATAGTATTGTCAACTACATTTGGTAAGAAATGGCAGTGTTGATGTCCTCCTACTCTCACATAATATAAGTTTTCACCTGTTTAACAAGACTTTATTCCTTGATGATGATCTAATTCCTCCTTTAACACTTATATGGAGTATCTAAAGACATAAATTATCTTTCCAAGTCTCTCCCATAATGGAGGGTTTGTTCCCGAAATCAAATAACCGAGTCGTCAAAAACATTTGCGCCTGCAAAGACTCTAATATAGACGCTGTACGAACGTTTAATCTGACAATGATAGCCTCAAAACATTAAAGTGGAAATGAATCCTGGGCACAAACAGTACTAATTTGAAGTACAAAGGCTACACACTACACCAACCGAACATTAGCTGTTTCCATTTTATCGCATATACTTCTATTTTACATTCATTGATTTGCAGGCTACTAGCTTGATAACGTGAAAGGCCAGCCGAGTTGCCGCTAACAGCATCGTGTGTATAGAGGGCATTTAAAAGGAACGAGCAAAATTACCCAAAGGTGCAAGACGAGGGGTTATTCTAACGATACCTTTATTTTAATGCTAAGAAATCTTGACCATTAAACACTCCCTTGCTGTCATGGTAACAACTCTTAAGGTTAAAGCTTGGAATATAAGTCGTCCATGTAACCCAAATCTGGGCAAAACCCTAACGGATCCAAATGAATTCAACTACTCCCGAGTCTTTCATTACCAAAACCCTTCGCTTATAGAATTTTATGAAAGTTGTGCAAGTCCCGGTCCTGGTACACACTCATTCTGGTTTAATAACGTCCATGATTTTCATTTCCACCAGTTAATCACTTTTTGCTAGGTTTTTTATTATCCTCAAGAAGTTCAATTCAGTTACTAAGTGAAGTGATGTACCTCTTTTTGTAGACAAACTTTTGAAAGATTTAGGATATTAAATTTCGAAAAAAAACCCTTTAAAATTGAGTTCTTATCAAAGCCAGTAATTTCAATACTGTTGATACTGCCTTAAAAAATTGTTTGAAGGAAAGGAAAATGCTTTCTCTACAACATTGTAAAACACTACATTACACAATTCCACCAAGAAGTTTCCCCATGTTCCACACACTTATCAGCATGCTACAACCTCCCCACCACACCCCCTTATTGCAGCACACGCCCCTATTGTTTCGGGACTCGAGAGTAACGAGAGTACAAAATCAGGATCATGACATCATCTCTATTCTGTTAACTTACCTTTCCGTCGATAATTGAACAAATCTCTCGGAGAAGGCTGCTACAGAATTAAACTGGTGCAGAGTGAATTGTTGTTGTTCTTCGATACCAAGTATCTAGGAAACAAAGGAAAGCTGGCTTGGTAGCGTGCATGTACCACAATGATATTGTATAGGACCGGGCACTGCGTATAAAAAATTAGCCCAAAGTTAGTTGGTGCCCATAATATCACCCGGAAGTAGACAATTTTCGGTGATTGTAATCCAAGATAAGTAAAGGAAAATCATGATTGAAAAATATCTGTTTCAAACGATAATGCAACCTGTCTAGACTCCTACACTCTTGACAAAGCCCTCAAAGCTGTCCAGCACATATGGTTACGCGGCATTACCAAAGGAAAGAGAACAGTTAAAGTGTTTATTTTAACTACAGACAAGTCTAGCTCAGACACGATTTTGATTATATATTATTAACACAATTCTACCAAAGTTTGCTTCTGGTTGTTCCCCTACTATTTTTCTTGACACCCCCCCCCCCCTCCTACGCACTTTGCAACCTTAGGTTGCTAGGTCCTGAAATTTATTATACTATCACTACCATTCTCCAGTACTTAAAGTGAGTATGAAAAGGTTGATTTCAATTACCATAGTTTACAAGATTGGGCGCTTTTCATGTACCACTCATCAGCTAACCTTTCCTATCCTTTTCAAATTGTATCTTACATTAAGTAATTTTCTTTTCGTAAATTGTTGAAACCTGATTGTTTGTGCAAAATGATTGACAAAAAAAGCAAAAGCAATGATATATATTTGCTCTTACATTCAAAGAAATAAAACTTAAATGTCAATTTGAACGTGAAAATAACGGTGTGACTTTGCGACTCTATTTGAGATTAACATCACTACAATTTACCAGATGCATCGTTCAAACTGATCTTCTCTATTTTTTATCATCAAATACTACTATCTTGTAGCAGACATATTTTTCCTATCCTTTGCAAATCCCTCAAAGTGCTTACTACTTCAAATCTGCTTGCAGCAACCTCCTAGCTTTCAAACTTTCTCACTTTTTGATTTTACGTTTTTGACATCAGAAAAAAAACAGTTTGACGAATTCAAAGTTGCTCGTTGCCTCTAACTACACCATTTGAAATTGGTAGTCAAATGCAAGAATTTCAGTATCGTATGTTGAGTCTAAAATATAGTGCCTCTATCACATTATCTTGGTAGCAACACTTAAATGCATATGCTCAATATTTAATTACTACAGTGTTAGAAGGTAGTCTGACTATTCAAATGTTAAAAATTGCTTACATCAGCAGTTTTACCGAAATTATCGTAACGGGCAGGCCAATACGGCTTGCTTAACGATTTTCTTTGGAACGTTTTTGTCTATTTTCAGGCATTCTATCACAGGGTCAGATATCCTAATATTCTATTCATAAAGTGTCGCCAGCGAAATCTACGACGATGACAATTCGAGAAACAAAAACGTGCGTAGAAAACAGCTTCTGCTAAAGGCATCACCGTAAATAATGAGCTCCATTAAACTGAAGTATTTTTAATCTGCTTTTCAGATTGAGTGTATTTTGCATTTTAAAATATACCATCCTGAATATGAGGCATGCTAACTGTCGTTTGCTAAAATGGTTGGTGAAATGTCAATTTCTCGGGATTTTTCAGAAACCTATTTCGAAAAACACTCTCAATACAAACTTAATTGCAACTCGCTTTCCCTCACGCTATCATTTCCTGCTCTTCTTATTTCCAAAGCAGTCATGTAAGCTCTGAATCGTTTAGTTTCCATTCTGTTTAAAATAATACCCTTCCCAAGAATTGCACAAATCAAAGACAGATTTCCCTTAATAGAATACGAATCTGTCAAAAATCAGAATATTTCGTCAACGAAATAAATCGATTCCTATTGCAAAGCCAACATATCTAGCTGACAATGTGACAACTAGTAATTACGTTTTAGAAGTGGAGTGGTTCTTCAATATCAAACTTATTATAGTGCACAAATCATATCAGGCTTATAATTCCTGATACGCAGCTGTAGACATTATCTCTCATTAACTAAATCCCTACCACCTAGTGCTTAACAGGTTAGGCAGAACATTTATAGATTTCCGGTTCTTACCTCCTCCAAACTAGAAAGCTCCTGATTGTTTATAAGAGTAACATGCAAATCTTTGATTGCTTTTGCAAATTCCTGAATGGAAGAAGGGAGATCAACCATGATCAGTCAAATTTGGCTTTGCTGAACGAGCGCCAAATGGTGACCATTGCGGGAGTGAGAACTAAAATCAGAAGTATCTACGTTTGCACAAGATCTTCTTTGTAAATGATGTAGTAATCACAATAACCACCATCATTCTCAGCGTCAACTTAATAAGCTTCTATTATAATTACATCATCACTATCATTATAGTTACCATCATCGTCTCTGTCGTTACCAACAGTATCAGTATCATCATTAATATCAATGACTTTACATTAAGTTTAATGATAACAAAGGTAATTGGTGACGACGCTGAACATAACGATCATGAACATTGTCATCATGATCATGACAAAGAGAAGGAGAAATGGAAGAGGGACCATACCGAGAAGGATAAGGAAGAAGAAGAGATTGCTCTCATCATAGTAGCAGCAGCACACTTATCGTCATCGTCATCAACATAGTCATCGTGGTCGTCATCGTCACCTACATAATCATCCTTCTTCTCCCTCGTTTCCTTCGGCCATCTCCCCCTCCTCCGCATCATTATCATTACCATTCTCATCATTATCATTATCGTCATTATCATCTTTAACAACAACAACTTTGTTATCTTATCATTATCATCATTATCATCATTATCATGATCATCATTATCATCATTATCATCATCATCATGATCATCATGATCAT
>JAAAKL020006794.1:0-17604 GCA_010016065.2 Carybdea cf. marsupialis auct. non (Linnaeus, 1758) | reverse complement strand
TAGGAAAAGAGCCTTTAATCACATTCTTTACCATTTGCAATCATAAAATAGTCTATTATCTTCATTTTTTCAACATATGTAGCTAATACCCTCGAAAACTAAAAACTTTTGACATAGGAAAAGAGCCTTTAATCACATTCTTTACCTGTTATCACAAAAGATAATTTCTCCCTAGTTATGTTAGATTTTATATTCTTACAAATTAGTTCACAAATATTTTATAGAAGAACAAAGTGATGTTTATTTCAAAATAAAGGTCTTTTTGAATGCTTTACATTGGTGCATGAATGGTGTCACTTTTGCTGTTGCTTAGTGCACAAGTGTTGTAATGGTTTTACAGCTAGGCTGAAGAGTGGTCAAGGCCTTCAATGCACAAGTAAAGAGCAGAACAATAGAGGATCCTGCAGTAGTTAGATGTAATGGCCAGTATTTTTATATTGTTGATATTTCTTCTGTGATGACATAATAGGTGCTTGAGATGATGCGGGGCAATGTAATGTCCAGGATGGATGGAGTGAATAGAGGGAGTGGTTGCCTATGTTAACAGGTACATGCTTTATATTGTGATTAAATATGTTCTCTATTGAAAAGAGCTTAATGAACAAGACCCTTTGAACAGAAACTCATGGCAAAAAGCAATACAGTCAAGAAAAATACCGGGTGATCCTACTGAATGGTGGAACAACCAACATTAAACCAGATGGCAAGGCAAGTCTTGCCCAGTTAAAGACGATGATGGGAACAGACTAGAAAGAGACCATGCATATAAGAGTCAGAAGATGAATATGAGGTTTCAGCCTTAGTACTAGTGTTACCATTAAGGAGTTGAAAAATGGGGTGTATTTATATAAGGGGGCTATGGAGTATAGAAGATTGCAAAAGTGTACTCATTTTAAAAGGATGGAAAACAATGCTTTACATGGTAGGTGCAGGACTTTTGGTGGCATACAAGGTTGGCTAGAGGCCACTCGGTGGAGATAGGGTGAGAAATGAACAAAGTAGCTTGGGTTGGACAATCAGTGAAGGCATGGTGATGCAAATGTAGGTAACAGTCACCTAACTGACATGGGGGAAAGGGAGCTATGGCACTGAACATGGATTTCTTCTTGTATGTTTTACAGATGGATTTTGACTAGCGTTAGATGATTTATTCGGATTGTTGTTTGATAATGTCATTTCAGTACATTGCTTTTCTATTTTATTGTTTTCTTCCCGTTTATCTGTAGGTGCAAAACTTACTTCAACAAATGGTAAGATTATGTTTAACTTCTAAATGGCTGCTTTTGATTTTCCTAGATATAGTTCTCTCTATATGTAGCTGTTCTATTTATAAAATTTAAGAAGATAAATTATTTCCTTATATCTTCACAGTGGTGAAATCAGATGATGGTATGCACAGAGATTGGCTACATTTTGTTTGTGTGATAATACATGTATAGTTTAAAAGTTCAGTAAATTAAAGTTAAAAAAGTTATTTTGATAATGAAGTCAATATTTTACATTTATAACCACTAAATCTCATCAGGTGTTTTATTCCATGTACAGATGTAACAGGCCAGGTTATACCCCAGTGGAATATATATCATACCAGGAGTTATCCCAGGCTAGTCAGGTTTATACTTGGGTGTAAGTTGAGGTAGGTTAGTTTATTGTGTGTGAAATAAGCTAGGCTAAGAAATGTCTCTAAGGCCAAATTATGCCTCTCTTTTTCTAGTGTAGCTATTACAGAAATATAGTGACACAGTACAGTAGCTCATGTTAATGTGTGTCAATGCATTAAAATCAACTGGAGCTCCAATGACAGATAGGGTTTCAACTAGAAACAAATGATATCTTGTAGATAATTGCATTGCCAAAGTTCTACTATTTCTAAGCATTGATTTATATAAACATAAATGAAGACATTGGCATGATACATGTTAAAAATTTTACTTTGTCAACCAATTAATTTTTCAAAATCAATATCTTAAGCCTAGAATTCATTGTCTTTGCCATAAAATATTGATATTATAATTTATTGTTATTTAGCAGATCACCATAGATGTAAACAGGCTAGTGTAATGTATTGGACAATTCACTTTTCTTTATCTGTAGATAATGTAGGGTCTAGTGTGTAGAATCATTTCAACTTTTTTTCTTTTTGTTAGTACCATACAAAAGCTGTTACCGGTACATAGTTATTGAGATTCACTCACCAGTAGTCTATCTTTAAAACTAGTAGTATATCCATTTTTATACAAATATGGATCCCACAGAAAGGAGATAAAGGCACATGTAATGAACAAGGGGGTTTAGAAAAACAAAACAGCAGTAAACTTGCCAATCTTAAAACCTCTGTCTAGAAGGAAATTAGCTTTACAGAGATTGTCTTAATTGTGCCCATTACATGACATCTCATGTATTACACTCCTTTATGCCCGATTGTCATGTCTCTTAATGTTATTTTTACATGCCCCTTAAATAATTAGTATCATGACTTTCTTTAAGATTCAGTATGTTACTGAAATTTCTATTTCTTCTTCATTCAATGTTGTTATTGTTGCTGTTTCTGTTACTATTGTCACCTGCGCTAGTTCTGATTACACCACCAATAGGTGGTTTTGGAATAATAAGTAATAGTTAGCTTGGTGTCTTGTTTCTTGACTTATCATGGTCATGACATCAACAACGGTTTGAATCTAGTATTGATGATAAAATTTTGGGTGCTTTTTAAGGCCTATAATCATCATCATTGATAACTATTTTTATAGTCTTGACAAGCTGAGAGGTCCAAGAAGAGTTTGTTAGGTACAAGGGTAATGCCCAATCATCTTGTCTGTGGAACTTCCCACTAATTTTGGGAGCATCAATTTCAATGTACTTGCCCAAAAACTGTGTATGGAGGTATAAGTGAGTGCTATAGAGGAATGTGGCCCAAGCTAACTACACAGATGCCTTTGTCTTTTAAAGTTTTTCCTGTGTCGTTTTTATTATGATTTGGTTTTGTAGCCTACTCTCTTTTCCTTGGCAATTGCCTGCTGATGAGTATTTTTATTTGCTTCTGTATACATCTGTTGGGTACTTTTCAGTCAAATGATTTTGTTAAATATAGAGTACTTCAGTGTGGTTTTATAGCTTTAGTGCTTGTTACTTTAGAATAATTTTGATATCACTTCCTTTTTTGGTTGATAAAAATTATCAATCAAAGGCAAGTTATCAGTTAAAATTGTGGAAGCCCGTAGTTTCAGTGTATAATTTTTACTAACATATTTTGGAAATGTTTCTTTTAATCAAGTAATATTGCTCGTCTAAGTAAACTTATGAGTTTGATTTAATTTAACTTGTGTTTTTTCCTTTCATTGAGTATGAACATAGTGTAGGCACAGTTTTAAAAGAGCAAATGTTCTCTTTCCTTTTATGTTGGCTATAGTACCAGTGTCTATCTAATGTTAATATGTGGATGACTTAATCGTCATTTTTAGTCACTAACTTTATTATTCTCAGTGATATTGTTGTATCTGATCACTTGTTATTTCATTCTCTTAGCAAGACAAATTTCAAACAATGTCTGATCAAATCATATCAAGAAATATCCTTTTCATTTCTTTATAATCTTGTTGTGCAACATACTTTATATATGATGGCCAAGTTAGTAAACTGGCAAAGAATCTGTACATTTTTTTCTCCAATGTTTTAAAAATTAGTAATTTCTACCCCCTGGTGATCACATGAAATCAAGGCAAGGAGAAGCATAACATTAACTTTAATTGCTTGCTAAGATTTTGCTTCATATAGGATTGTATGATAAAAGCCAAGCTTTTAATTTTTGATATGAACATTAACAACTAAGAGCCATTTAGTCGCTTTTTGACAGAACGATGGCAACAGTACTCGGAATTGAACATAGTATCACACTGTAATGTGTAAGTAATGTGGAGATGTAGTATAGTCATTACATTGTCCCATCATACAATGTTTGGGGGCAGTATTAAATGATCTTTGTATGCACCTTGACTTTGTTTCACTTGACGACATGGGATCTCGCATAGACGAACTCGAGAATAACATCAGTGATCTGATGCAGCAAGCAGGACTGGATGCTGAAATGGACAAATCAGAAAAGTAGTATTAAGCATCAAGAGCTTACAAACATCAGTGGTTAGTGTACAAAAGATTAGATAGTGTAACCAATGTATAAAGATAAGCATATGCAGCAGATCATGTCATATTACTTACTAGTAGCTTCAGTTTATTTTACGTTAAAAGTTGTCAGCTAAAACATTGATTTTTGTACTGAGTACAAACCGGACTTTTTCTTTGCTATCATTAGAGAAATTTTTGTATCTAGGATGATCAGATTCTTACTGATTTTGAAGAAATTCATTGTGAACTTTAGCTTTTAAGAGGTCCTTTTTCAAAAATTTGTACGTAACGTTTACCATAAAGTAGAGTCTTTTTGACAGCATTACCTTAAAAAAATTACTTGCCCTTAATCTGTTGCCACAAATGTTTGTGGTTTTCGATTTACTGACAAACCACATGTTTAGACATGGGATCATCCAGGACTTATTTTGAGAAGGGGTTCGGTGCGTAATAGAGTAACTTACTATAACTAAGCCCACTTATCTCTCCCCAGAAACAGCCCTTCCATCTCCAGCGTCCCTTTTTTTGCTGAACATATTTACCATTCTGTGTGTTCTTCTGAATTTCTTTACTATGGCCTAACCAAAAGGAGCACTCGGTAGTTGCTCCCGTGGTAAAATGTTTAAGTTAAAGAGCACAAGCACGTTGAAAATGTTTGATGACTTCTCAGGCTGTAGATTTTCCGCACATTTTAGTGTTTCAACGATAATGGACTCCCCTGAATGTAGGAGTACCTGTCATTGTTATCCCCCCTTCCCCTCCTCCTCTTTCGCGTCGTCATCATAATCATGATAGTCATCAAATTTCGTTTCAATGAAATGTTACGATCCTCTCCCGTACGGCAGACCGATTTGTCTTTTTCCACATTTTAGCAGTGTATGACACTGGGTTAAGTGAACTTGAAGGGTAGATAGAGTGGGACCCAAAGCAGGTTGATAAGACGTGTTTAAGAAACGTCGTGGAGCTAAAGCTTCAGAAGCAAAGGATAGAGAAGTGATTAAACCCTCTGAGACTGTATAATGTTTACATTTTGTTTCGATGAAATAGTTAAGGCTGTTGGTAGCATTGTGATATAATTGGCAGCAACTTTGGTGTCAGTTGAGGCTACGGGATAACAAGCTACTTGCAGAGTGATGCGTAGTAACCCGATGGATGATGCATCATTGGTAGCCCACTGCATTTAGCCTTACTGTAAGCTGCCGTAGCTTAAAAAGTAGGTCAGTCTTGCTCTTTTAAGCATGCAATTAACTAATAAATAGCACGTTACAATTGCATCCATATATGAGGAGTGAAAATATCAGATTCCATACGTGTTTTGAAATGAAAATAAGGTATACCATTGTCTAAATGGTTGTGTGGCTAGAAGATGTTTGCATGTCTACGTTTTCAAGCTTGACTGTTAGCAAGACGTTTGTCCCATTTCAAACATATACCCATTTTAAAACAAGTATATCCTGATAATGTTGTTCCAGGTTATGTTATGTGACTATTGATTTTCATTGGGGTTGTTCCTTGAAAGCTATTGGAATATGAAATTAGAATGTAACCTGATTGTAAAGCTACGGTAGTTTACACCTATGCTATACGTAGCTAGCTGCCTGGTGGACACTTGCGTCCACAGTTTGATTAGTATCAAAAGGCATGAATTAGAGCAAAATAGGGACGATGGATAAAGGACCTATAAAGTGATCTGTAGCTCTGTAGCTTTTGTGTCAAATGGCTCTGCCTCATGCTCATTAGCAGGTGAAAATTTTATCTTCTGAAACTTGTAAAATATGTCCACAAATGTATGTTATACCGCAAGATCCATGGATGAAGACCCAAAGTTCTTTGCCGGCGGTTTTGTCATCGCCTTCCTAGTCTGTGACCTTGTTTTGCGATTCTTATTGAGCGCGCAATCCACTTGTCTATGTTGCAGAACATGAGGTGATAAAAGCACTTACACAGATTTGAGATCTAATAGAGCATGTAGCTTTATTAGACACGTGCCTGAAACCATTGCTGAAAATTGAACTTCCGCCTATGATCAGAATTTGTGTTGTAAACCGTGACATCGAAGAAGTCACTGCAATAAATGAATGGGTCATGCGTCGTATGGTAAATGGATGCAAGTAGATAGGAGAAAAATTCCGTGTTAATATTTGTTGTATTGAAAAATGCCTGAAAAGGCTTATCTTTTTCTACACGGGATACAAGGAGTGTTTGCCCAAATCTCCGGACATTGCTTCTGAAAGGCATTCATAACTAATCAAAGCTAAAATATTGCAACTAATTGAAGCTGAAATATGGCGACTAATTAAAGCAAAAATATGGTAGCTAAAGGGAAATATAGTAACAAATTGAAGGGGAAATATGACACCCAATAAAGCAAAATATGCCAAGTATGGATATTAAAAGTGTTAAAAATGGCCAATCCAATTTTTAAGACACTGCATTGTCAAAATTTGACACTCAGCTGATCAAGTAGTACTGGCAACTAAATGAATGCATTTCTAAAAAACTAACGAAATTCTAGATGTAAAGGGTTGTAGAAGCTAGTTACAGGCATGCCTTGAAGCAAAAATCTTAAGAAGACAAAATTTCTCTGCACCTATTCGTTGGGATTTTTGAGTATAATATCACGCTAGAAGGCAAGACGCCCATCGCCATAACTACTTCGCATGGATCTTGAAGTCTCCATTTTTGTCAAGTTTGTTGTAGGATTTTATCCGAGGATATCAAATGAGGTATGCAAGATCGATGAACCATAACAATAGGGCGTCTCACGAAAGTTTTTCCTTAACTTTTACCTTCAAGTGGACAAATTTGGAAACAACAAAAGCAAATGAGACCAAATACCACACAGGGAGGAATAGTTATGGCTGACCTAGATAGATATGATTTGGCTACTACACAGGCCCGAAATAGAAAGGTTTGGCCAGTTTGTGGTAATATGTCTTGTCCAAGACAACATGAGTAAACAACAGGTTGCCTGTTATAGCTACGGATTATTCTGAAACAAATTGAAGTATTCAGGATAAACGACTGATTTGATGAAGGTAATGGATGCTTAAACTGTTTCAGCTTTTAAGGGAGAGGGAGCAACCACATTCCCATGGAAAGCAAATTATTTGCATCTGCCTAAATTTAGCAAGTGGATATAAGTAGCAAAGTGGGAATAACACGCCCACATTTGCTCAGTCGCTGCCCGATCAAACCGCACTGTGATACGCGCCGTAATAAGATCCTAGCTTCGTGTTGGGTCATTGCTGCCCTAAAACCGTTACCATGGTTAGCTAGGCATTGTTCATATTACTGTAACAATAGGCGCTGTTTAAAAAGAAACAAGATAGCAAGGAAGAAAATAACCCAAACATGCACTTCATTCTATCTGCACCAGCCAAGATATGATTGGGTGTTTGCTGTACAGTTGTCCTATGTTCTGCCCCAAAATAGCCAATTCTCTTGAAGGCGCTATCGAATTGTGATTTAGACGAGTTTTTGCTCGTCAGAAAAACTAAGATACATGGTGTGTACAAACTAGCACGATGCGGCAAAAAAAATCTCGACCAACAACTTTATTGCTTATAATCGCTTAAGAAAATAAAGCAGGAAAAGAATTCGAAACGACTGGTCTAAGCTGAATACAGTTCCGTATCAAAAGATTCATAGACAGGTATAGAAGTAAAGTGGTCGCTCACAATGTCAGGATAAAATCGCTGACTTACCTGTTACACTATGTTACTAAAGAATATCCAAGTCTTATGCGTATGTTTCTATTCACGAGACTAGCACAGCTTTGCTATAAATGAACATTATCCCATCTGCACATGGCCAAAGTCACATGGTCGACGTGTGTCCGGTCCGTTCGTAAAGTTATGGGCCCATATGTAACCCCGAAGGAATCTATAGATTTAATTTTGACTTCATTTCGAGCAATTTTTGTGCAAATTGATGTTACTAGAACTTTATTTAAGCTGTCTCATTATTAAAGAGGAAACGCAATTGTATCCCATATAAGCTTCATGCAATTCATTTTCATATAATTGATAGGAAAGGTACTTCAGAAATGAAAAAGGGAGGACCAAAAATAGAAAAATCCTGCCTCTTTATCTAAACACAAAAGAAGCTACGTAATCAAGCCACAGGTCTGCTTTACAGGACTCTTGAATATTTTAAGAATTATTTAAGAACTAGCAGAAGTACCCGGCGTTGCACGGGAATCTCTACTGAGTTTTTTTATTTATCAGAAAATGATTGAGGATACCTGCCTTTACCCTCTGACCCAGCCTCCCATAACTGGACCTTCTTCCTCTTCTATAGCAGCCGTAAGAATACTCTCTTTGAATGTAGAGCAGTCTCAGAACTACAAAGCCATCTCTCTTCGGACATCGAGCAGTCTCAATACTGTTGAACCTTCTCCCTTCTGATGTTGAGCAGTCTCAAAACTGCAAAATCGTATCTCTTCTGACGTCGAGCAGTCTCAAAGCTGCAGAGCCTTCTCTCTTCTGACGTTAAGCAGTCTCAATGACGTCTAATATTAAGCGTCAAAAGTCTAGAACATAAATTCGTAATCTATTAAAACCAAGGTAGTTGTAAAGAAAGTTTAAAAGTTGTAAAGAACGTTTAAGGAAAACAATGAATATCCTGTGGCACTGAACTTGGTTTTATAAGAAATGTGCATCGCTTTCGCGTAACAACCTAGGAAACCACCCTCGTAATTTGAAGTGACAAAATTCATCCATGTTGGTATAATAAGTTCCGATTACTTCAACAGTAAGAAGGGTTTACATTTATCAGGAAAAATTTAAGAGAATCAAGGATATAAACATATATCTATAAACCAGAGATTATGAAACATGTGTTTCATAATCTCTGGATAAACATATTTAGAAATTGAGAAACTTCGTCTCCGCGAAATGTTAGACTATTATGATAATAAATTTAGAGTCGCCCCGTGAGAATCTCAGTAGCGGTGTAAGAGTTTCTGGTAGAAAACCTCAACGGCATAATATCACCCTATGAGGCTATGGCCCTTTACACTTGCTTACCCTCATTTTGTGAAAAATAACATGCTTTCCAAGTGCTAAATAAAGGAATTTGTGGCTCTTGGTATCATATTGTCACAAAATATAAAAATTAAAGTACAGACAAAAATTTTACAATGTTTTGGTACAGGAATCACATGTTTTTACTTCAGCTTAAATATTTCTTAACTAGGAAGCGAACTTTGATATCATCAAAGAAGGTGCAACAGGAATGCCACGAAATTTTGAGTCTAAATTTTGTTGATGAGTTCAGGAATTTGATTACTGCTCTGGTA
The DNA here is from genome assembly GCA_010016065.2 of Carybdea cf. marsupialis auct. non (Linnaeus, 1758). Classification (NCBI taxonomy): domain Eukaryota; kingdom Metazoa; phylum Cnidaria; class Cubozoa; order Carybdeida; family Carybdeidae; genus Carybdea; species Carybdea cf. marsupialis auct. non (Linnaeus, 1758). Next base: position 8,180 of record JAAAKL020006794.1, on the reverse strand, counting down.
CATATTTGAATATCTATAAAAAGTCCATGTAAAGTTGAATGGGTTACTTCTGCCATACATACTGTGTAAAAATAGATTCCTATTTATATTAATCTTTCAACGTACAACAGTGAAAATTATTATATAATATTCTAAAATTCATGAAATTCTTCTCACAATTATCAAAGAAAGGACATTTACAGAGATCGAATCTCGTGCGTTCGATTGACTGTTCGATCTTGGAAAGGTAAAGAAACGGTCACGTATGACTTCATTGACACTTTCTCTTCATTGAGAAACTTGCAGATATTTCAAAATAACTTTCGTTTGTTTTTATACGTTAATATCTGAATTTGATGCCCAAAGATGTCACATATGACTGGAACTGTGGTAAGTCTTGCTTCTCCTTGTGCTCATGTAATACCGCTTTATTTGGTATTAAACCCTTTACTTGCATTTAGGTTAGGAAAATTGAAACGCGGACGGACATATTTTACGACAGGCCCATTGAGCTTATTCCTTCAGGATGCACATTCTATGACATGAATATATTTGTGTTTTCCAGTAATTCTATCGTTGGTTATCTTTTTTGGAGTCGAATTTCTTCTATTAGCCAAATAGCAAGGTGAAAAACCTTGCAAAACCAAACACTTTCAATCACTTCAGTAGAAAAAGTGATAGTACGTCCTAAAAAATGCAAATTCGTTTATACAGAGGACGATATTAACTGGAAAATAGCCTAGTGTAAGACAGTTCTCAGACTTTTAAACATCTCTTTCTTTGCAAATACCTTCGTGAAAAATGTATGCCGAGGATTATTTGTAAAACTTTCTTTAAGAGTATCCCAGTATGTATATGATAGTGAATCACAGACTCACAAAGTATTCCCAGACTATAGCACTTTTGAAAATATCAGCGTCAATTTCAATAAAAACAATCGGTTTCAGATGGCCAAGAATGATAAACAAGCAGGATTCGTGGGCCAGCAAAGGGCAAAAGAACGTACTGTACCTTGAGGCCTTAGGCAATCATCAACAGAAGAAATTCTTGCCCTACTCTGCCGTAAACCTTATGCAACTATTACCTGAGACTTTGGGCAAGAAAATATTTACCACGTTTCGTTAAACACGCAGAGAGTTAGACTGGACCACGAAATATTTAAGTAAAAGAGGTAAGGGAGATGAGAGAGGATTGATGCATAGATAGAGAGGATTGATGCATAGATAGAGAGGATTGATGCATAGATAGAGAGTACTTACTTAACTTATATAAACTTGCAAACAATATATCCATATCCTAAAGCTTGGAAGCGTGATAGCATCTTGTTGAGTAATTTAGCGACAGCTCATGTACCGGTATGAAACATCTTTACATTTCATTTCTACACATTGTTTCAGTTTTAGTTTCCCTCGAGAAACTTCGTCTCTGTAGAACACATTTCCTGCAATTATGGGCCTCTTCAACCCTTTCCTAACTTTGTGGTGACTTGACCTTCACCGACTGCTGCATCTTTCTACAGCTCTGTCTTATGCTGCTTCCAGTAGTACCCTTCTTTTTTCTTTGTTATCTTTGAGCTCAGAGTCGGATATATTTTCTTGAAATCTTCGTGTATGCTTGCCAAATGATATGCCAACGATGAAAATGATGTCAACTTTGTAAATAATTAACAGAATGTTTCTCGCCGCAAATGGATACATAATAGCTCAACAATTACTTTTTATATGTTTTTGTAACCATGAAATGATAGACGGTCTGATTTTTGACACTTTTGTTAGATGCAGAATGCAAAAGAGAAAAAGTACAGTGTGGAGAATTGGAAGGTGCTAGAGGAGCTGAAACAAGAGAGAAGAAAGCTTAAGGTATCCAGAAACTTCCAATTTTTTAGCATATCTTGTAGCTTTTGTGGACGTTGCTTCCTTTACTAAAGAGCAGGTTATAGTACAAAGACTATAACACAAAGAGTCGGGAGGGTCCAAGTCATCGTCACAAAAATGTCTACTATGTCTTTGAAATACCCCTTAATTGCTACGATTGCTGCATTCTTTGAAAAATCTTATAATGCCAACTATATTTTTATGTCAGTAGGAACTTTTATATGTGAAAAGTTCCAGGTTCTAGTTAGAGAGTTATACTTTAAGAAAATAAATTTATTTTCTTGAATATGTATCATTGGTCTGATAAGCGACCAAATTCGATAAACGCCTCACGGTAAGTTATTGTTAATGCTATAATCTTATCTACTGACTAACGAAAAAAGATTCCTTTGGAATCTATATAAAACCTCTACCTTGACTAAACTATTTTAAAGTTTTATGTACAACTAGCCAACGTGCTTGGCGTTGCACGTATTAAAAGCTCATAATGGTATAGTAGTTGTATATGGTATATACATTGTATATGGTATATTTTGTATATAAATAATGTAAATTTCTTTTCGATGGCATATGGTCAGATATTATACATCTGTGTATGTAGGTGAGTGTAATTTTTTTACATTCAACGACGAGAAATTGCTTTACCCTAATAAATACTTCAATGTCTTCACTCATTCAAATCCCCCAAGCCTTCCCTTAACCAAAACAGCGTTTTTAGGATTTCTGATAAGTAAGCCCCAACTTTCAGTTCCAGTATTAGAGATTGACCACCCCATCCACTCCCGCTAAACCCTTCCCCGAATAATAAGAGTATTTCTTGCTAATTTTGAAGCAGATTTGTCCAACCATTTGGCCATTCTCGTAGGACGTATAGCGACACATATATAGTAGATTTATGTAAACGCCAACGTCCGATCCCGGCTTTGAAAATTGACGTCCTCTAAAACTTTCCCCTAGTAATAAGACACCTTAATGCCAATGTTGGTAAAGATTGGTCCAACCGTTTAACCGAGCAAAGAGAACATGCACACCCACAGACAGTGAATTTTATATAAATAGCTTTATCAAGTATAAGCGTTCCTCTACAATGTGTGAGTTTTTAGAAAGTGCTCTGGATGCTATTTAAAGGAAGCACGGATTTGGTTTGATTGACGTACGGATAAGATAAAGTAGCAACCCTGCTTTGTATTAAGGAAAGAATTAAAAAGAAAGAAAGAAAGTAAAATTTCGCTTATCAGTGATATCCTTAAGTTGTCATTTTTTTTGGGGGGGGAGGGGGGCTTTATCGAGAGGGAGTATCTTATAGCAGAAGTCATATTATGCCTTCAGCTGACACTCCTTCTTGATAAAACCAAAATGCCAGCATGTATTTGTGACAGATATGCATGTTCTTTGGTACAAATAATCACATTATCTGTGTCGACATGTGGCCTGGACGTTAAAACTTAAAACATCCTTCTGTGCCGAAGGGTCTAACTACGGACGCAAGTAGATGCGGAAATTACATCATATGGCAAAAGTTTGCGACGCGTGAAGAAATCTACTGAACTTACAAAGATTTGCAGACATTCTGCACGCACTGCCTATCTTAATTCGGTACGTGGCCCTCAGTTTTACTAGGATGTTACAAGGAGCAAGGAGGCACTCTAAATAAGATATAGCATTACTTCACATTTGACAGACCTTTAATAACATATCCCAGCTAATAGTCACACAGCTTATCCTGCAAACGTAATAGCCTCTTTTTCTTTCAGGAATTCAAGGAGTCTCATGTCGCATCCGAAGCATCAGAAAGAGCACTGATCCCCAGTCAACTGGATATTTCCCATCAGAGTGAAGAGTACGTACTTAATAACATATCAACATTTCTAACAGTTGCAGCTATATGTCATGGATCCATTTTATTGATTTGAGAGGGATGTAGAGAAATTGAAAACATTTCACTACCGGGACTCAAACCTGCGACACATCAATTCGAGGCGTTTGGTCTACCAACTGAGCTAAGTGACCCACGACGATAAGATATTCTATTTCTTTTGTTGCCACGTTAGATAAAAAATGTAATAAAGTAATACGACAAGTCAAGGGGCATGACGAAGTCACTAAGGAAAAATACGATAAATGTTTCTCTGGTAAAGTCTTGACCTCACCTGAAGGACCTCTGGCAGTGGCTCTATTCTTGACAAGCAGTGATTTCATTACTGCAAGAAATACCCAAAGACATCCAAACAAATTCTCCAGGGCCATTCAAATTTTCCTGGTTTCAAGTAAGCTTCCTCTTCTTTCCCTTCAAAGTAGCCCTAAACGAGTAACAAAGTGTAATGTTGTCACCACCTTCTATTATAATTATTGATTCCCTTAATTAATATATGGCATCCAATAATGTCGTTTTCCCCTTAAGGACGAGTCACCCAACCCCGCGAGATAAGCTCACCTGATCCTCGGTGGCACTTACACTAAAGCAGTAAAGATTTATCTTTCAAAAACTCTCTTAATAAAATATTTAATTTGGTAGCATTTCTACAGTAAGTCGTTCCAACCCAGAACATGGTGTATTTACTGAAAGGACTGCAGTCATGGCAATTGTACCTATAAAAGAATAGGATTCTGTATTCTTTCTAGTCCATTTTCATATGCCTTGTTCACACTAAGGAACTAAATCTGGGCAAACCCGAGTTAGTTTAACCGTGGTAAAGCCTCTTGCGTATACAATGCAAAGTATCATTTTTATTGTGTAAATGTAAACAGGATTCAGCCAGCGCTATGCTAACTTACTTTCAAGCTCTCTTGTGTTTACGCAAAGATGTAGCAGAAGCATAGAATTTTTTTAGTTCATCGTTTAATTTTGTTACTTATCTGTAAATAGGAAGCGATGCAATGTCCTTCTCGCAAATCAGCCTCTTTCTTGCACGACTATTAAATTGTTGTTGGATACTATGGTTTGCCAAACTATGTATCAGAAAGGATGCACCCTCATGAGTTCAAATTGAACGTCTATCTTTGGCTTCCTCACTCGTTTTATGCATTTTAATTGTCTGAACTAGTTTATGTGCAATCATTTGACTTAAGATCTTGGCGCATTTCCATTGTAAATACGCAGGCGCTAATTGTAATTCTAGCACGGATTTAATCCTGATTTGCGTTTACACTGTATCGATAAAAGCTAAACCAGGGCACACCTAGAGTAAACTAACGTACGATTCAGGGTCAATTTTAAGTGGGTCGAACCCAGGATTTTCCCAGGTTATTTGCGTTTTCACCACGAACACCCATGGGTTAAACTATGTCTGGTACGTGTTAGTTTGTGTAGTATGAACGCAACCTGCTTTTTATTATCCGTTGTCAAAGAAGTTTGGTGACACCTTGCAAGGACTCTTGAATAATGGGTTTAAAACGTGCTCACTTGTCTTCTAGTATTTCTGTGAGTGAGTAGCGATAAATTGAGATAACTTAATGCTTATGTCGTGCCACATTTTTGATCGCTGCTACGCTCGCGACTCTAAAGACAGGAGCATGCGAATTCCATAAAAACGTTTCACATGCATTGAGGCTAGCTTTCTCATAGCATAATAGGACTTGAAGGCAAAGAAATATTGACACTTTCACTGCCTATTCATCCCATATCAGGCACGAGATAAAAACAATGATAGAAATCTTAATCATTAAACTAATAATTAATATGATTTATTACAACACGTAGAAGTGTTCAAACTTGGCTTTAATTTCACAACGAGTGACCCGTTTTATAAACTGTTGGTAAAATCACCTTGTGCTGTTGTTTAGTCTATGTCCCGAAAGTAGTATTAAGCAGCAGGCGAGAAGATTTTCGTTTCATGGATGTAAGATTCTTAGACCAAAAGACGGTCTTTAAAAGATAGAAGCCTAAAAAATTAATGAGTTGTATCTGCTCCTGCTGAGAGCAAACCTTATTAATGTAATGGAAGCAAATGATGAACTTAATCCTAGCCATACGATAAAAGTGATTAATTGATAAAACATATCCTCTAAATTGTATTTGTTCTCATTTTTTCACAACCTATTAGATGTTTTTGAGCTTAAATAAACATCTATACAATTATCAGGAGATATCACACTGCGGTACATAAGGAGAAAACGCGTGGTATCTTTACGATGGCCTTATCTGTAATAACTTATGTCCAAAACCATAACACATAAAGTTAACATTGTGGTAGAGGGCTTCAGAGACATTGAGTTCAAATGTAGTAAGTAAGATACTCGTGATGTTATAATAATCTGAGATCATGGCCCTCATCGTGACCTAAAAATATGTTATATACAAAAGAGCATGGCTGCAGGGTTTACCTTAGTTACAGCAGCAAATATTGTCACAATAGAAGTAGTCCGTTAATGTTGATCATAATTATTATCACTACAAACACCAACAACGAAGGGAGCTATATTTCCACCACTACGATTCCTGACAGCAGTAGTAAGTAACAGTCTTTAATCTGTGTTTTGTATGCAACAGAACATGAAATCTTTTGTAGAAATGAAAGTTATTCTTGATTTTCTATTGTTATAGGAGCTTTCTGTCTTCATGCAGCCACCGAACATGTAGGCACTTGATAACGAGCGGGGAAGAGTTGGATTTTGAGTCTAGCCTGCAATATGAACAGCTGGAAATGCAAGGCAGTGGAAGCTCGGCTTACATAGAGCAGATTGACAATATAAATCTCATTGGTCCTACATCAAACAATGAAAGGTGAGTGCAGGCACTTTATGATCCCTTCTTCTCCTACATATCGACAAGCTTAGCATAGCAGCCTGTCTCTACCGGGAACCGAGTAAGGCAGCGGCAAGTAGAATTATAACGTCTCCATCAGAGATAGGATCTTGTAAAAGCAGAGCGGGATACAAACTTCAAATCATATCATCATGAATTCAACGACACTATCAAGACTCGGGTTTACTACCTTCTTGCCATTAGGACAACTCCATAAACACTAGATTACTAGATCACAGTACTTCGAGGGTGAAAAGGGTACATCAAAGGGAATTTTGCATCCGAATTTAAATCCAGAGTCTTATGTCAAATGATTGGCACCGTAAAGTTTACTGACCAAGCCACAGCAATTACTCACTACGACGAAAATACGTTGCAATCATTCAAGGAAACATGGCAACCTCCAAATCTAAGATGGATCACGTTGTTGGTCCAAGATGCCATCATTAGATGCTATTTCCTTTAAAAATAATTAGATTTTCTAATTTTTTAAGTGAGAGTCGAGTCAGTGATACATTTATATGAAATATTCTTTATGATCGAAGTTTTCAAACTGTTGCGAGACTATAAGGATTATCCAACGTTTCCATACCTAAAACGTTATTTAAAAGAATAATAGCAATGGACTCATAGGATTCGTTACGAGTGTAATGGCTCACATACGACTATTTACTTTTCTGATAAATCTTGTGATCATCGTGGTGATCGAGACCAAAATTATAACAGAGGCGATCATGATAATTGATCCTTCAGACACCAGAACTTAATTATAGATGACAAATAGGACATGACAGAAGTAATCATAATGATGCCTGTAGATGATGTATGGTAATCGCAATAGATATGTTCTCATACAGGGTTTATTCCCTTGCATTTCAGAAATAGCACATCTGCATCAGCTGATGATCTTTTGTCAGAAACACACCTATTAACTCACGAAGACAATCTCTGTCAAAGCTCAGGTACGTATCAGCTCTAGCTTACACTGGTTTTATGACCTTGTTTGCTATCCGTATACCAAAGAAGCGGGTTGTTGTCGAAATTTGGTGCCATTAAAGCCTCGTGTCATTGTCATAATTTTTCTTTCAGGCATCTTAGGTGTTGGTTTTAACACGGAAACACTACTAAGCAATGTAACTTTGCCATCAGCAAGACTTACTACTCAACAACGACTGTCCTACAAATATCTATCGATGATCCCTTCCGAAATATCAACGGGGATTATTATTGTTTTTATCTGGCTGCTCTGGAATCAGACTATATATAGCAATACCAAAGTCATTGTTTCGTAAATAAAACAATTTCATTTTGATTCAGCCTTTTCTAAAAGTTTACATAACGAATGCTGATTGGTGCTGATTTGTACGCTCAGAATTGGGATTGGCTTAATCCAAAAAGCAGCCTTGTCAACATATTTGTACTTTCATTTCGATCTACTTTTACAAGGAAAACTTCGAGTACGAAAATGTTTTCGCTATTTAGTGCAACGTAAATATTTAGTATCTGCCCTGAAATTTATTAACACCTCTCGTCGCTGATTTCTAGGCAGTTAAGCATTGACATATTTTCATATCTTCTCTTCT
>JAAAKL020006793.1:0-17605 GCA_010016065.2 Carybdea cf. marsupialis auct. non (Linnaeus, 1758) | reverse complement strand
TTTTATGTAATAAGCTTCTAAAAATGACAATTGAGACCAGTTAGTATTCAAATCAACAATAGAATAATCGGAATGAAATGCGTTTTTATTGTGTTCCTTAGTATCTATTTTGATTGGCGGATCTAATGAGTTGGTATTGGTTCCGCAACACACAAAACATTTAATCCTTGTAGAATACGAGAATTTCTCAAAAGTTTTGCAATTAACTCCAAACGTTTTCCTCAGTTTTGTATCTGAACTGCGAGGTCTTTTGCTGAGAATGTAAGAGTCTTTTGACCATTTTCTGTTCTCTCCTTATTTAAGCCATTTTTAAATCCTTGATCACTGATGATGTTTCAGGGAACTGAAGATACTTCTTCAATGTCGTATCAGTAAGTAACAGCCATTTGACACGCAAAGGTACTCAGCAGACAATCTGGAAAATTCATGAGTTGGCTTGACAGTAAAACCATCAAAAGGAGAAAGAGTGACGATGTTTCTTTGTACTTCAAATGCAAATCCTTGACGACACAGTCGTGTACAGCCAAAATGAAGCATCCAACAATTATTTCAACCAATCATACATGGCCACTGCCAGGCCTTATGGAGCAGCGGTTCGGAATCATGTTCTAAAACAAAAATTCCCTGACCCTAACCACCCCAAATAGAGCGTTTCCCAACGAAAAATGAATATGGTTATAAGCACAGGAGTCATGACTCAACGATGTAAGGAGTTGTGAATATATTTTCAGAATCTCCTCAGGCAGTGCCGATGCCTCCTTCATTAAAAAGGAATGCATTATTTGCCGTTTGTTGCATAGAAACAGAACGCGCATATTTTTTACACAGGCCTACATCTTCGCGTACCCCAGGTTGAGAAACACCGCTTTAATGATGTCTCCTTTACTGAGAAAATTTAGCCATTATCAGTTTTGATTATCGATGTTACAATTTCATTCCAGTGTTCAGCTAGAGCCGAGCAAATTTAATTTCCCCCCGAGTTCTTCGCTTTTTACCACTCATTTACAAATTTTACTCTAGATATTCCGATCCTGTCTTTTCTTGTTTGCATTAATGAGATAATGCGATATCATCGATTGAGATAAGAATTCTTAAATTATTACCCGTTTTTTAAAAAATTATTTAGTTATAGAATAGAATCCTATCATATATACACTTCTTTGAACACTGTAAAGATAGTAAAAATGTCTTTTGTTGGTTGAGATATGGACCAGTCAGGCGATTTGCTTCTTCATTTAGATCTGGTTTTAACGAGAGAACCTCGACGTGCACGCGATCATGTTTCCAAACACAAAAAGAGCAATATTATTAAGTTGAAGGTATCATATGGCATTTTCCAAACCAGCAGTTGGGCCAGTCCTTTTTCTATGAATGGATCTGAGTGCAAAGCGATAACCTCCTTTACGTCATTCATACACCAGCGTAGTTGGAATTTTGTAGGAGCAAAATAATCTATGCCAAGCAATTCATCCTAAGGCTATTCAGGCAAGATCAAATATTTGAGTATCTTCTAGCTGTGTATTTCAGACATTAGACATCATTTCAACTGTTTCACTTCCAGCAGATTGTTTTAGAGAGATACAAGAATCGTTTTCTTGACATCTAAGCTTTGGGATCCGTTGAGTCGCGTGACGCATGACCATGACCCGGTTTAACACTAAAATCGCAACTTAACAAGGCTTTCGTTGGCTGCAAGGCAAATTTTTCGACGTGAAAGTGTGTAGCAGGCTTGATAAGACGCTGCCACGGGGCGTCCATTATGAATCCAGACTCTGGCTGTACAACCAGCTTTACTATGATAAGAGGACAGTGGACCTTTGGCTATTTAATTTTCGGTTTTCAGATAGGTAGACATAGACTGTACAACCGTTCCGACCTTATCTGGACTATCCCAATTTTGAGCATTTTTCCCTTGTCCCGATCAAGTGCTAGTCGAGACAATGAAACTCCTGCTACAACTCAGATCCATGCCTTAAACTATTTTCACGAGCTAGCAGATCATCTTCTACAGATGAACATATCAGCTAACCGAAAGCAGATTGTAATCTAAAAGCAAAATCGCTTTGAAACTCGACTGTTATACACGCCGCTTACAATTTGATGACATTTACGGTAAGCTATTTCTAATGATGATTTCACTGGGTTTTTTTTGCTTTCATGACTTTTCACCTGCGCGCAGCAGAGCTTTGAAGTCACTGTTGTTCTTGTTCTTGCCATTTTACGTCAAACCCATTGAAGTCTTTCTTACATCTGTACATTTAAACTTAATCAAAAGAGTTGATTCAAGTTTATTCGGATACAAAAGTTGAGAACACAACAAGACAAGAACCGTGATCTACCCTAAGGCACAATAAAAAATTGCATTTTACTATCTACGGTATATCATCAATAAACAGTAAATAATGTACTTTATGAAATAGAAACCTTTCTATAGAGCTATCTTGAAGCTTTTCAATAATAGCTATACTGTAAAAGTGACTTGAAGGGTTTGTTGCGTCAAGTATACCACTGACCAAATGCGGGCATGTTTGCTAGTATTGGAGTATACGGAAGAATGGAAGGCACACGATTTGCACAAGGAAATGGAAAATGGCAAAGCCTTTGATAGTGGGGCTGTTTATGAAGTAAAATCAGCCCTGAAAATTGCATTAATTAGCTGATTATACTACTGAACGTTTCCGTCAGACAGTGGTCACGTCAATCGTCTGGATAGATTTTGTGTAGAATTTGTAGGCAATCTGAGTATCAAATCACACTTTTGGAAATAATACCTTAATGAGCGACACATTTTCGGTCACTTGTGTTATTAAGTAATGAGTACCATATTTTCCCGTGTATACGTAGACCCTTTAAGGTCAAAATTATAACTCAAAAAGTCTCCGCCCATTAATACTAGGGGGAAACATACCCGATACAGTTCAATCGAAAATAACTGGCCAATAAAATAAATCATCAAATATATTGACAATTCATTCAAGGGCATACTCGGTAAGATCATGGAGTTCTTGAATGATCGATGGCAAAAAAACCTTCACCAAAGATAATTTAAGATAGAAGAAAATAATCGTGCTGTATCACTAACAACGATCTATCGGTTACCGAAAATTTAGTGGCAAGAGATAAGGTGGCGGAGTCGTTCAAGGAGCGTGTACATATCTAATGCACTAGAAGGAACTGAAGACAATCTGCTGTGGAAGAGAGACGGTGAAGATAGGGATGACCGCACGGCACACGGTTGACATTATTGCGGTGATGATACACTAGACATATTATAAGAGATGTTTCTAAAGTCTAAGCTTAACTGCGTGTTGGGAAAGGGAGTTCCAGCTCTTTTTTTGTTGTTTGTGTTGTAATGTTTTCCTTCCATATTGACAAAATATTAATCTTCTGGGAATAGAAAACAAGCAATAGAGGATTACTTTTCTCAGATATGAGCAGAAACAACGCTTTTGATATACCCATGTGCATTTTAAGAATTCACACCAGATTTGACTGAGGTCTCGTTTACACGGCAAAAGATCCAAGTGGATCTCTTAAGAAATGGGGAAATATACGGTTTGCGTTTACACAGGTATTCTTGGTTTTAATTCCATTTCACTAAGATAGATAATAATTATTGCAATTTCTTTTCATGCTCTCTATTTTACTGACGTAACAATGGTTTACACGATGTATAGCCTGAGTGCTCAACAGATGAGGTGGCCACGTAATCTTCTGAAAGCAATGATATCGACATATCGAAACAGAAATCTTAGTTGTTTACTTCCTATTGAAGCCAAGATTTGTGGGGATCCATGTCTGTTTATATACAGGAGACACGGATCCAGCACCGAAACCCTGGAGTGTAAACGCCCTGTAAAACTCTGACATCCCATTCTTTTGGGAAAGGAAATACTTGGATACGTCTCTATTTTGTCTCGTGTAAACATGGTGTCACAGTGTGCTCCTAATCGTTAACATTTCCTCATAGAACAGCCTACGTTGTTTTTAGTAGAGCTCCATTATTGATTCATGATAATTGCGATACCGGAGACACAAGCATTGTTATCTAAATTGCTACAAATGTATTCAGTATAGGTACGAAGAAAGATGATTAGTCTCATGTCAACCGCTTGTCATACAACTGCTATTAAATGAGAAGCCGCTAAAACCTGACCATATGTGATCATATGTAATTATCGACTTAGCGGAATTTAAAGCCTGGTTTCAAAACAATACTTACAATTGTTGGGATCGCTATCAGCGATCCAAGCAATCCAAGCGATCCAAGCGATCCAAGCGATCCAAGCGATCCAAGCAGTTACAAGCAGTTCCAAGCAGTTCAAGCAGTCCAAGCAGTCCAAGCGCCACAACCAATCAAAGCGACTCAAGCGATTCAAACGATTGTAATGATCGGGAATCATATAGATAGGTTCTGATGCTGCCTCCAGCTATGTCAACCATCCAAATCTATGACGCTAACTCTTTCTGTGAGAAAACTAGTGTGACCGTGGCAGCAAGTAAGATCTCTTTGTAGATCATTTCTGGCTTACACGAACGGGTGAATTAAGAATGTATGCTTCTTAAAAAATGTTCTTCATAGATGTAGATAATAGGTAATACAATATATTCTAACAGTAATCGGGGTACCTTATTATTTGATGATAAAGCTGAAAAACTTTGTAACAAGCTATTTGTGGACAATAATAAACCAGAACAACAACTTATAAAGAGGAACAGCTTAGGTACATGCTAATGTAGAATTCGTTGATTGCTTTCCTTTCAGTGGGATAGAGAATTTGAAAAAGTGGCAATAGGCCTACCAAAAGATAAGCTTTAAAACTTAAAAACAAACACCTGGGGTCTCAGCTGTTCATCCTATGCATTGGTATCCCTACCACCAGCCACAACATTGAAACATTTTATTACTCCATTTTCTCTATTGATTTTAAACAGTACTATTTACGGTTCTCTAGCAATTCCTTCTGTTTATCGTTTAAGGCTATTGCGATTCGTTTATTTTAAAAAGGGAACTTTTAGAACACTTATTAAAAAATCAAGACATCCTACACTTTGTTCGAAATATTAGCTAAAGAAAGGAGTGTTTCGAAATATTACTGACAATTAGGTAAATATGAACCTGAAATAAATATGAGTAAATATGAAATGACTAAAAATAGATACCATACCGAATCATAATTACAGAAGATATTAAACTTTTGTTATAGATTAGATACTGGACAAACAGGGGCTATATTGACTCTTTAAATATATGATTGTAGCTGTAACAGACAAATAAGCACTCTTTATAATACTGCAATATATGGACAATTGACAGAGGGATATTTTACATATTTTGGGGTTACATCCAGAAACAATCTGCAAGAGTTGCCCAGAAAAGATATGTTTTACAGTCGATCAATAAACATGATGAACTTATTTGACATTCTTTCCTGTTTTAACAACACTTCAACTGAGTTGAAAACCTCAAATTCATTTGCGTTGACCTAGTGTAACACTTGAATGTAAATAAGTAACGAGACAGAACTTGGTTAGAAATGATGAATAACATGCTCTCCTTAATTCATCTTCTGATTGGCTTTTAATGAGGGGGTCCGTGTATCCTAGGGTTGATGTTAGGCTCATCAACAATTATTTAGTTGCCACGTAATGTTGCGTTACATATGAGGCAATCCTTTAGACGCTTACCTATATACGGAATGCATCATATCAAGCATTAGGCATCTCAAGCAACTGCTCAGATCCTTGATCTTTAATTCATCTAAGTTGAAAATATCAAACTTTTCTGAATCTAGAGGTCTTGAAACAATAGATATGTAATAGACAGCGGGATCTGTTTTCATTTGAAGTGGCGTCAAAGAGTTGCATGATAAAAGGCTGATTGATACTTTGATTCTACGAGCATTCACTCAACACAAGGAATGGCGAGTAAAAGTTTGAGAACGTATAGAAAAAGCGTAGAAGGAAACAATAATGTCTTTCAGAGACTTCATCCTAACATTCTGCTTAATATTATGTTAGCGGCCAATGTCATTTTTCTGCTGTAGTCTATCGTTATGAAAGCCAAAGCTATCTTTGTAAAATGCGATTCGAACTGCACGCATGCAACCGACATGTTTTCATTACAGTTTGGCAAAGGAAATTACTTTCCATAAGACATTTGTTTTTACATGCATTTCTACCCACAGGAATGGAACAAGATATACTGTCTTTGCTACAACACAATAACTTTAATTAAGGTCTTCAGTCAAATGTAAGGATTTAGATCAAAATGGATATCCTGTTTTGCAGACAAGTGAAGATCGTTCTTATTGTTGCTTTCCACTGTAACTACTACTATGTTTGGGAGTGTTTATAATCGTTACAGTTCACGTAACTTTGAATGCTGGCCAAAAGACGTCTTAATCAAGTGCAACTTCATCGACCGTTGCCTCTTTGCGGTTGGTTATTAGTTTGGTTTAGTGTATGCGACCAAAATTATAGGAGGAGCAGTTGTAGTAGTTACATATTCCTGACGAGTACGAAGACATCATTCTAATGCCATACAAGTTGTCTTGTACGGAAAGAGTTATGGGATTTCTCTATAAATCTGTTAGTGAATTGTATGAGAAATAGCTGAAAATCCGTAACCTATTCAGAAGATGGAAAACAAACATGATGCCAGTACTTAAAAGTTTCCACAACTTATTTGAAGGATAATACAGATATCATGTGAATAAATAGACTTTCTACACAAATTGAAAAAGTTTTTCATCATATATTCTAGAAGACACATTCTAATTTTCCTAGCTCGACATAACCTTTTTCATCTATGTCTCCAGTGTCCCCAAAGCGCATGATCATAACCGGCAAGACAGTTTTGTCTACAAAGTAGCCTTCATCTACGCGCTCTACAGAATCATTGGCGTAACAGTTGCAGGTTTCACCTTGATTACTGCAGGAACCTATGGCACCACAGTCGCATCCTGTTTCATTACCTGAACCTTTTCCCCAGTAGCGTAAGATTCTGCCTGTTCTTGCTATCCAAGAGCCACTTTCCAATGTCATGTGACGGCAGCGGATCCGAACAAACTGAGAGCAATTTTTAGCCATAGAAAGCATATGGCTAATGGTTTTATTACTAATTTCATAGTTTACATCAATAAGAAAGCTGTCATCTGCTTCATAACCACGTGGTATTTCAATTTCCATCTCTTTATTATGACCTATTGATACCGTTGGTTGTCCTCCCCTCATGAAACAATGAAGTCGCACAGTCTCGTTTTGAAACAAACCAAATATGAACCGGATCTTGTAATCACCTTCTTTGTTACTGTTGTGCAATAGGGCCTCGCTGCACGTATTGTAAACACCTTAATAATGGAAGGTAAAAAGTGATAGAATGTAAGCAAACGTTCATTTTTACGTAGAGCGTTTTCACTATGCGTACTCAAGGGTGTAAAGCTTTCTAAAATTGCATTTGACACTGGCATTGGCCCTTAATGCGTAAAGTAGCAATACACATATGACGCATGCTAAAATAGAAATTCTTAGACCTCTTCTTTAAAAGCCAGTCGTATAATTTGTCTTATTCTGACCTTTAAATGGTAAGTTGCCTTAAGGATAAGTTTCCGTTGGTTTGAAATCATGAATCATTCCATCATAAGTTTTTTTTTCTTATTGTAAATCGATCGAAAGCAAATATAAGAAACATTAGCATGGTACTGCTTAGATTCTTCCCCTTTCAAACAGAGATGGCAATTACTATGGATGCTTTGTTGCTAGTTTTAACCTCTTCAAAGAAGGCTGTGGTTCCCTGTTAAATTTTTCTTCCAAGAGGTTGAGGATGCTGGTTAAAGCCCTGTATGCTGAAGTACGTTTGTCACGAGTAAAAGCTTCTTAGGACTTAGCACTTGGTATTATAAGCAAAGGCAATGCTTGCGTAATATTAGCGTTACAAGCCATTCCCTCGGATACAAAATCCTTCAATACTTCAATTCCTTAAAATTACTGAAATCCATGTCTCCATCTGAAAGATACAATGTTAATTTACCAGTGCTTGTTAAGCTATCTTTACACTGTGTGTGTATTGTGCGGTATACGTAAGGGTAACGAGGAGGCACGTAGGGGAATGGGGAACCGGGACAGTACTTTCCTGATGAGTTATGCAAGGTTATTTTACCATACCAAGTGTTGTTGAAAGTCAAAACTTACTACAAATGTTTGCTCTGACCCTAAATGAAACGCTTATGCCTGGTTATGTAACTTGCAAGATAATTGTCATGGGTTTTTTATCGTCTAGAAATTTAGTGAGGATTGGGTAAAGTGATGAATATTAAAAATAGTTCATGGCGTGTATCAGAGAAGCAATACAATTGCGTTTAAATATTAAGTATGAATTTCCCAGTAAACTTCATACCAGCGAACGCATAATCACTAAAAACATATCACATGCATTTTAATACGTATCAGGCTACAAACAGACAGAACATGAATGAAATATCTTTAGAGCGATATCTTTTGCTACCTTTGTGTATTGATATTGCAAGTGCTGCCATATTAGAAAGATGTCTCTTCTCCCAAAACTGTGTGTAAAGTTGCCCAAAGTTGTAATCTTTCAGTCTAAGACTAACATAACTACTTTAAGTAACAAGCAATGACATTTAGGATAGCATTTCGATTCCAATGTCTCTCAAATGGTGATTTTTTTTTCCTATCTGATTATACTGTACCACGCCTCCCCCCTATCCATTCCCATTACAGTTTATCTTAAATTTATGCTCTTCCTAAGTGCAACTCCTCATTTAAACATCAGTTGAATTTAGTGCGAGAGAACATTTGATGGATTAAAGATGTCGACATTGCGCAGTTAGCAATGTTATGTGAGATACTGCGTGCAACAATGCATCTTGTTCAACATACAAATCACAGTTAAGGGTTTTTGTTGTTAAATCTTAAATTTAAAGGAAAATTTTCATTCCTGGAATCAATCTTCATAAACTCCATTTAAAATACATAACTTCTAGCAGAGTATTACAAACAGGTTTATCTGTGAAGGAACGTGAGCTTCATAACTCAACTGCATTAGTAAAAACTTTGCCAACATTTTAAGGCACTGGTGATAAATTTGAACTATTCCTTTTAAATTAAAGGAACAGAAATAAACATTGCTGGGTGATTCATGTTTAAAGACAGTTATGAAAACGGCAGCGAAGGCAAGCGTTATATTTTCCTTAAAGCCGCGAGTTTACACTCACGAATACAAATTCATTCTTACAAATCTGCTCCCGTCGAATCTGATTCACATAGTACTAGTTTGTAAAATTAGTTTGGATTACCTAGTGTAAAATGGGGTCATAGAAACTGGAATATATTCATGAGGAATTTGGAATATGATCTTTATTTAAACAACTCGAGTGTTCAATGAAATATAAACAGGCTGCCCAAAATGTCCATAGTGTAATAAGAGGGAGCTCTTGGCTCCTGATAGAGGAAGAAAAGTGATTTACAATGTAACTGGAAAGAGGGGAAATATGAATTTCTAATATGAATGTCTCAAATGTAAACAAAACGTATTCCAGGACTTTTATCATGATAATGATAATTTATTACTGCAGAAGACAAAACTTGATAAACACTACCTACGTTTTACGGATTTAATGAACTCTCACTGGTATGATAAATCAGCTTGTAAACAAAGTATAACATTTTGACGGTTTATCAGAGACACACTAAATAATTAAATAATAGCAAGGTGGAGTAAATTTTTACGCCACTTAGATCTTTATTCACAACTCAGGATATCTAATTTTTAATATTTTTCATAGCCAGACAGTCGCTGAACTCTGACAAAATAATTTTATATACCACAAAATGATACTTCATTCTCAAAATTTCGGTCCTGTTGCTGACATTTTAGTAAAGCAATATGTATCGCACATGTTAATGATTATCAGGGAGTCTAAAGGCAGTGGTCATCAGATAAAAAACCTCAATTTTTGGATATTCCACCAATAGAATTAACTTAAAACATATCAAAACTTACTTTGACCTTTTCTTTACCCTGTACCAGTACCAAATAAAAACTGATTCAAATTCATCAAGATAACGAGTTTCATTTTAAACCTCATAAAGTTAATTTCTTTTTTTAGCGTTTATTATAGCTACCTACTCAGGAGAGTTGTTTTATGCAGATCCTTAGTATGCTTTTGGATACTTACTACTCGGAAGGGGATGTAATAAGCAGGGTAAGGACCATTTTACGAAGTCTAATAAGTAGGGAAGAAAATAGGGGTTGGCTCCTCGAAAAAGTAAAAATAAGTATCGCTCGGCAATCAGTAAGCACCGAGTCTATTCTAAGTTTCTTTTTTATCACTTAAAAGATTTTGTCTACTCTCATTGCAAAATGTCAGGAAATTGATCCTACACATGAAATGCTTTACCTTAGACGACTCCCTAGTTAACGTGGTGAACACAGCTATTTAAGGAAATTCTTTAATTTGATAAGTCGTAGATGGGCGAAATACCAGCAAGGAGAAGAATATCTTCCCAAAAATCAACTAGCGAGGGAGACGACAACACGGTACCGACGAGCACATGGTCAAATTGTGATGTAAAGCGCGAAAACGCAATTAAAACATCCTTTTCTACAGTCTGTTACCTATATCCTATATAGATTGATGATACAGAATTGCAGATAATACAAAGAAAGGAAAGCTTTGAATAACTTTTGATTCAGGAGAACACTGAGTATATCAAGTCTTTCCAGAAGAAGATATTGATACTGTTTAGACATTCATATCTCATATGTTTATGAAAATAAAAACATCCTTACAAATACAAATGTATCAATATGTACGAGGCTAAGAATACTGAACTGGTGTAATCCCAATTTTAACCTATGGGAGCGAGTGTTGAACAATTTTAGACATCGTAAGGGACCGCCTGAGTGCAACTGAAACTTGGTTTTACAGGCGCTTGTTACTTATTTTTGGAACAAGCTACACATCAAATGACAAAAGTCCTGCGCCGGATTGGTGAAAAGACCAAATTTCTCTTTCATGCAATCAGAGAACGGCAGAATCAGTTCTTAGGGCGCATCAATATGAAAGACCGGATTGATAAGTTCATTTTAACAGTGATAATTGAAGGCAAAATAGACAGAGAATGACAAAGAGTGACGTACTTAAAGAGCATATGTAAGATGATTGGAATGTCAACAGAAGAGACAATTCATACTACAGAAGACAGAAGACAGTAGAAAGCCATGGTCGTCAACGATGGGAACGACACCTAGAAGAAGAAGAAGATCTCATATAAAAGGCAATCGACAAAAGTAGCAAACTGTATGAGACGTCAAGCATTGCCCCTATTTATTGAAAGTTAACTACGTACAGAGAACTAACATTTTACAAAGAATTTTAACTAATGTGTTGGCATATGTTTAACCTTCCTATGTTCAGATAAACTTCCTAGATTTAAGTTGATGGAGTCTTGACCTAACACATGGTAATTTTTGCACATCAACAATATCATGAAACATTACCAGGAGTGAGCGGTATTATACTAAATGGGGAAAGGCTATCTTTAACAAATATATATCTTCTATAGTTTTAGCCAATTTTTGAGGCAAGATTTAGGCACCGCTTGACTGCACTTTGAATGGACCTAACAGACCTATATATTTTATTTTATTGAAAAAGTTCATTAAAGATTCATCAGTTTTCCATACATGGTTTTGGCATAAACATTGACATCATTCTTACACCATATTTAGAACCTACTGTTTTGAATGTAAAGTGATCAACGAAATTTGAAAAGACAAAAAAGAACACAACTTACTTTTATAACTTCAATACCTCTGAAATTAAATTCTTTTTGTTTCTACGTATTGCTCACTAGCCTGATGGCACAACTGCTGTAACGTCAAGTTTCTTGTTGACTTAAGTATTGATAACTCCCACTCTGCTAATTTCCTTTGAATAATTTCAGTAAGGGATGTGTACTCTGTTTATAGCAGCAACTTCACCCATTAAATTTTTTTTTTTAATTTCACTTCCTTTTTTCTGTAGTAAAAACAGAACTTGCCTACATTTCTGCTACTTTAAAAATGCAAGTACCGGCAGCCCAGTCTTGTCCCCCTTCACCTGTAATTTGAACCTGCTTCTTTTTCTTGGCTTTTGACACAATTTATGTACAGGGCATTTATTTTGTTGATTTTAAATACCAGTTTACAGATCTCTTGACTGAATCCAAAGTTATTTCCTACCGAATAAATTATGTGATACGCACATAAAGCAGAAAATAATTCATACATTTCTCAATCTATGTAACTCTCGTAGGAACACAGTAATCGATCACATAAGGATCTTCGCAGATAATAAAAAAAGTATCGACAATCGACCCTATCATTAAATCAAATAAAATTGAATTAACAATACAGATTATTCCTTTACTCGTTACAGATTGTTAATTAGCGATTGAACATGTTGAAAAATGATTCATCTAGCGAGAATGCAAGCTACTGAAAAAGGTCTACCTACAGATTGTTCTAGCTTATCAAACCCGACACATCTTATTATAATATATAGAGAGAATGCAAGCTACTGAAAAAGGTCTACCTACAGATTGTTCTAGCTTATCAAACCCGACACATTTTATTATAATGAGCGACTCCTTTTAGATTATTATATTCCCTGTATTCTGAATTAAAAATTAAAAAGCCACTTTTAAAACCGCTACTCACTAGTCCCCATGAGGGCCTAAAATAACGATACTCTTGTTGTCTCACGATACATGTGTCAAAAATGTTTCATAGACGTGCAAAACATAAACGCATATCTTTCACCGCATCGGAAAAATAATAAACTGCGATTTCGCTAATGAAACATACATAGGTGAGGTTCATAAAAAGTTACTTATGAAGATGTCAATTGATAGCAGTTTATTTGAAAACCTTGTAGAAACCTCCTATTGATATTTAATTGTAGTCTGCGTTCAGATAATCCTAGCTTTTGTCTTAAATAATACTCAAATAATTCTTGTTTCTCACTTTCGTGCATATTGTTTTAATGTTACTAATTGTTTGAACACAGTTTGAATGTTTAGGGAAAGATTTGTTTACTTGTTGATAGGCAAAAATAATTTAAAAAAATTAGACCGCTTTCTATGTTTGTTGTAAAATTAAGTTGGATAGTGACTTGGATTGTATACTGTAATGCCTGAGTAATTATTCTGTAAATAGATGTTAGAGTGCAAAAGAAGCTACACGAAATGTTTCAATCAATAACTTGTGCTTTACATGGAGAGGTTCCCCCTGGGAAAGTATTGGAAAGAGATTTTTCATTTAAAATAAACTATACTTTTAAGGGACAGTGTGTATGACATTGTATGTATTTATGTATATATGCATATATTTAAATAAATATATATATATATGTATGTACGAAAGTATATTTCTTTGGCCGCGTGGCCAAGCGGTATAAGTCGCTGATTTGAACGGGGAGGCACCAAGTTCAAATCCTGGGTCGGACTTTTTAATTTCAGCAATATTTGTTTCCAAGCGTGGGGGTACCCTTGGACAATGCTCAGACCATAGCCACAGGTTCATCAAAACCATAAAGGGGTATTTGGGAGAGAAAACTGTTCAGAAGACCTCGTTGGCCAGAGCTAGGACGATATCACAAAACACCGTGATTGCGGGTTTAAGTCTCAAGCCTTGTTCACTCAGGGAATTGCAACACGACCGAGTAAGATGTCTAGAAATAACGGTAATTTACTTCGCATGTGGACAGGTATCCTCGAAATCGATTGGCCAATTATTATTATTATACGAACGTTTGTCTGTTTGTACTCATTCAACTCCAATAAACATGCAAATCAAAACTATCTTGGCAAAATTCAAGAGTCCTTGGTACAATAGTTATTATATATATCTGTAAAATAGGAGACAAAATGTATTTAACCAAAGAGCGAGTTTGTACTCAGGAGATCCAGAGATAAACAAAATTAATCTTAGGGGTACGACATCCTTTATAGAAGCCAGTAGAATTACCTAACTTAGCAATGTAAAAATATATGATGAACAGCTCCAGACAGACTTAATCACTTACAGTATGCTTTGACTGGTTTAATTCAGATCACCAATTATATGATTCAAGTTTTCCAGCGTGCTAATTGGTATCAGTATATTTCTTTCAATAAGAGGCGCAATGTACAAGTGAAAACTATATTTTGCGACAAAAAGGAACAAAGAGAACCAAGCATGATATTGTCAAATGACCAAACTTGTCTTGATTTATTTCAAATTAAAACGTCATGTTTTTAAACTATGTGAATTAAAATTTTGTTGCATCGACTCTAAAACCCTTTTTCACGGCGTATCTTGGAAACCTTCAATGTTATCTTGTTTGTTTGTTTGTAATCAGTTCCTATAAAAAGATCTTTGCTTCTCCGATCATTTGAAAAAGCGTTGCTGACTATAGAATAATTATACACTTTCAAGATAGAAGACGACTGATTGAAATAGTTGGACTTTAGAGTTTAGCCTTAATGCCTTTCATACGGTTATAAGGGAAACTGGGGACGTTCGAAATTAACTACCAGAATGAGGTTGCTTTTGACCAGCATTTTTGCTCAGAGAGAATGTAGCCTGCCTTTGAATGATAATCTATTTAAAGGCAACTTAAAGGCAAATATTTCAGAAGACCATTCATTTACTTAATCTATTATTAATTTTACGATAATTTATTCAAATCAGATCAAAACATCTTCTCCTTGTACGACTAAAGAGTGACTAGGATCATGCAGTTTATTACTAAACTAATACCATCATGTCAGACAATCATACCCTTTTATAATTCATGGAGAGTGTCAATGAGGGTATTGTAGACGGTCAGTAAGTAGAGACGTCTATTATTCTACCAGTTATAAGGATGTGTGTGCAGCTAGATGTGCCAGTAGGAAATGAGGCGATGACCTCCAAAGAGTGACTTTCGCACTTTGAATAACTATTTCCAAGGTTATGTTGTGGAAACGATATACTCCTGCAGAAAGGGAGCTGTTTACACATATCACTAAAAGATTACTTACCTTCGGGCGGTTTGCACAGTTTTACTGTAAATGTTGGTACCTTTATGTTTGCAGAAGCCTACAAGCAAAAAGTGGTACAATAGTATAATTGGCAATATAGCTGAGTTACAAGTCATTATTATCATTCTGAACACATTCAGAGAAATCTAAACATTCCCAAACTTTATATTCCTTAAAGCAATTATTATTAGCCTTCAATCAACACTCATATTAGCCAACAAATATTTTGAATAAGCTCGATTAGATCATTATAAGGATAAGTATATATTAAAACAAAAAATTTTCAGGAATCACAGGCAGTAAGCCGTTGTCGAGAAGTATGGTCAGAGATATAAACAAAAAATTGATTCTAAGTTGTGTATTCAGCCTACGGTAAAGATGCCTTCTTTTCTGATTTGAACTCTAATTTATCATATTTGTACTTTTGTTGATATACAGAAAAAAGACCTAATTACATACGAAGATTATATTTATGATAGTCTACAGAGCTAGTCAATGATAAAACATCTTAAATTTTCTTCTCGTTCAATTTTTTCTTCTTCATTTTTCCAGATGATTTGGAGAGTATAATATCCAGGTAAAAAGGGCTGTATGATAGGAACTACTCTTACATTGTGGTAGGCCTACTTTAACTTTACTTCAACGATTTCAGATTTACAACTTCGTAGTCCGAGATAGAGTCACAGCTTTGGAAAGGAGTCCATGATTACGTCCCTATAAACGCCATTTATCAGGTATATAACATGCAGGTTATCGTGTCAAACAAACTGTTTATGTGATACAAGCGCCAGTAACCACTTTTCATAATTGTCAGGTAATACAACTTAAGCATAAATATGTAATTAAAATCAAAGTTGGATAAATTACCTACCGAGACATTCTTCTCATTTATGATGGGAGAGGGCATAGCAAACACCCAACCGGTCTTCGATACAAGGAAATCTGTCACGTGATCCTGTCGAGCAGCAGATAATATCTGGCAAGCAAACGTTCCATTGGAGCTGTTCGTTGAGAAATTGATGGCATTGCATAGTGTGTATTGTGACACACAATGATGCACACAGGACGAGTACGACGATACCATCTTTGCTTCCTTCATAGGTATGTCCAAGAATTTATCAAGATGCTCGATAAAGTGACCTTTTATGTTACACACACCTCCATCTTCAGAAAGCACCATCTTGGGGCTGCCAGCGAGAAGCATCAGCATAAAAATGAGTAACATCATTTCTAGCAAAAGTTCTAGGTTCTAATCTTTTCTTATTCTAACAAGCCGAGGAGTAAAAAAGACTTCTGGAGAGATGAAAATTGTGTCTTGTCTTGCTTATTTATTTATCCAATTAGGGGACAGATGGTAAAATATTAATAAATTTTTGCCTCCAGGACCAACACCATTTTATGATAAAGAGTACTATTCATGAAATTGGTTTGACAGCCAAAGAAAACGAACGCTGATTCAGCAAACCTTAGCAACCAGTTTAAGTAAACATAATGATTCAAAAATTAATTGCCGAAGACAAGTTAGTTTGCACTGGGTATTCAGTACTAAACACTGTTTATATATCTTTCTAAATAATTCATTAAATTTAGAATATTACGACCAATGGTTGATAGTTGAGCACTGATATCTTAAAAGTGGAAGCTACTGATATTAATTCGATGAAAACGGAAATTCTTATCGTTTTTATCGACGTATCATCGCTAACATCAAAAGAATCGCATGGGTTTGATATCTATTATTGAATCAGGGTTTTCTTAGGCGCAACAAATAAAATTATCCATTTCATTGAGTATCAGATCAAATAACTCTTGTAATAGATTATTGTAATTTTAAGAATGGGATAGTAAGTTGTAACGGACGCCAGTGGCCTATTTGCATCTGTAACTCATACTTATATACCTAAATCAAATCCTGTGATATTTTGACATGAAAAAGGTAGAATTTTCTCCATCCTTCCAAGAAAAGCTGTTAAACAAGGGCTCTGTACTTTCAGATTTAAGAAAATGCCTTGATGTAATCTGCGTCCAAGCCCACAATGTCTTGCTTGGAAAGTACTACTGGAAAATTTATTCATGTACTAATATATATCAGACACATTATCTTCATAGGTAAAGGGCTGGTCTTTGAAATTGTCGACGTAACTATTGCACTGTTTAGTGCAGTAGTTGAGATAGTGATTTTGGTACCAGAGGCCTCGAGTTGGAACCTCACCAGTGACTTATAGAATCATTTTTATTGAGATATGATATATATATATATAAATATATATTTACATAAGAGAACTAAAATGCCCTGAGACGACCGACGAGCTTTCGATTGATAAAAACCTTTCTCAAGTCTATATACATATATACAATAAAACTGCACGAAATAGCGAATTCATTTTGTACTAACAAGCTTTTTCGTCTGACACTCCTCAGAGTACAATTCGTCAGAAAATAACCGAAGGGAATCAACGAAAATTATTTGCCCAACTGTGTTTTACAAGGTAGCCAATCAGAACTCTGACTGCCAGATTGGTGTTGTTTTGACCAA
>JAAAKL020006792.1:0-17607 GCA_010016065.2 Carybdea cf. marsupialis auct. non (Linnaeus, 1758) | reverse complement strand
GAAAAAAAAGAAAAAATTGGGAGAAAGTGGAAAAAAGGAAAGTGTTACGCCCTTACGCTTTTCGCACTAAACATAATAAAATAAAAAAAAAAAAAAAAAGGGGAGGGGGGGGGGGGGGGGGGAAAAATTAGAGGAAAGAATTTTAAAATCAAGAGTCTTGATATGATGTATTGTCGATATGTTTACAAGATAAAAGATAGTAGATGTTGAGACGTAATGAATACCACACTGTGTGCACAAGGCTATGCTGTTTTAAAGGCTGTAGAGGTGAGATGATAATCTGGTTTGTTTAAATAAAAATTCGGGCACAAAAATTTCGGGTTATAATTTTTCAAGCACAGTTTACAATTTACATCGGCATACAAGCCACATTTTGATGGAAAGTTTATGATCGTGGCCAGTCAATTGTGCTAGATATACGGCCGATGTATACCACGGAATCACGAGCACCTTGAAAATTGATAGAAGTTGAGTAGCGGAACAATAGCACATGCAAGGCAAAGATAATAATTGGAGCCATGGCCCTCCTGCCATCGGGAGCTAGAGCCCTTATTATTGAGATGAGTGGTATGCTATGGGGCAGTTTATATTGACGTTATATTTAGTTTAGTCGATTTGCAAGAAGAAGTTGCTCGGATAGTTTCTCCCTACATATATCGTTGCACTTTGTAATAAATAGGACAAAAAGTAAAATACTTTGTACATCTTACCAGTCATTAATGTTTGATCTAAATGTTCCAAGCAGTACAGGCAAAGGTCGAGGTGACACTAAATTATCAGCATAACAACCACGACTTTGAAGGAACGGAAGTTCTCTCGTGTCTACATGACATACATGAAATAGAGGTTAGAAAGCGTTCAAAACTATATAAATGTCATAGATACAATAACACTAACTCGTCAACCAAACAATTAAGGAACTAAACCAGAATATGTTACTTATACATATTGTACAAAATGAAAACACCCTGTACTGAAAATATTTTATCTCTCACAGCCATCATCTCTTGCAATGTTAACACCAAATACTTAAATCTATTGCCCTAGTCATATCTACCCCTTGTATTCTCAGGGTCTCTTAATCCTTGCCTCCATTTAAGCACAGGCACTCTATATTCAACCTCCTTATTCCGAGACATATTCTCTTCAAATCATGTCTCCAGCACTCTTGGGTCTGTTTCACTTCTTCATTTTGTTCTTGACAAATGAAAAGTAATCTACGAAAGCATCATCCACAGCGTTTCTTTTCTTACTTGTTGTTTTAATCTATCTATTACTAACGCAAAGAGGAAGGGGATAAGTGTTGGCCCCTGTTGCATTCCATCCTTGACCATAAAACATTTTGTAACCTATACATCTATTTCGCCTTCCAAATGTCTCACTACCTTCAAATTTACATGTCCTGGATCAATCTTAAATATTTTGCTGCTGCACCTTATAGTTTAATTACCGTATTTCCTCTAATTATAGACCCCCTTTTCGCATCATGTCAATTAATTATAGACCCCCTCTAATTATAGACCCCCCTTTAGAGAAAATACGGTAAGAACCACAACTCCTCCCTCGCTATCCTATTGTATGCTTCCATAATCCTACAGATACACAATGCAATGCAATTTCCTTGGCCTTCAAAATGTTCGTAGGGCCAATATGCTCTTCCCTGTCATATAGGCATATTGATATAGACAGCTCCATAGTATACATCTCAGCCTGGCATACACAGTTCTCTGCTACAAATTCATGGTGCAACTCATTTCCATTATCACTCTGTTATTTTGTTGCACGTCTTCTTTGTACTTGTAGGCGGGCACAAGCACACTCCTCCATTCATCTTGCATCTGGCAACTGCGATATCCTCATGCCGATGATAGAGATTTCTCTTACTACACGTATCATAACTCATATCATAATAGGAAGATAATAAGATAATATTTTCATTGCCTACCCACCCTGTTCCATGTTATGATCTTAAAATGTATCCATCCCTATACCCATCCCCTCATTTGGAACTGAAATGTTTTGCATTTCCACAAAAAATTCAAATTTTTCTATTTCCGTTATAAATTCACTCCATTTCATTGCTTTCTCCAACCAGTTACAGACTTTCAGATTTTATAAGCAAAGTTTGTAAAATATGTGTTACCCGGTGCAGTGTGAAGAGACCCGTCGCCAGGTTAGTGAAGGCGAGGGAGGGGATCATTAAGTAGGGGTGCAAAGGTATATGAAATCAATGTTTGCCTCTTCAATTAAAGATCTTACTTGGAATACGTGGAGGAAGGATGGTAATGTCACGAACAAACATTTCACGTTATGCCAATTAGGACGCCACCGGTCTAAAATTAAGCCTATGACAAAGTATTTATTTAAGTTTTATATCTTATCTTCAAGAAGCTGAGAGTACTTGGACTTCAAATCTGGAATATTTCTTATTCAAACTTGGTTGTTACGTAGAAAATAACGCATGGGTTGAGCGTAGTGAGAAGATGCAAGGAGGACGCTTTTTGTGAAATTTACGGTAACATTGCAGAGGAATGTAAGGCTTTCCACATTTCTATTGTGAAGTCAAAACAGACCCTATGTATATCGTTGATGTACTTGCCAAGCATAAAAAAATGCAATGGAAATGCGTTAGAAATGCTTATATAAGATAATTGGTAACAAATAATAATATATCTTAACTTCTAGGAATAAATCAAAATTTCTTACGATAAGCTACGGAGAAGTGATAGACGAAATTTGTTGCCCGTCCTCCTGTGCCATTGTAACAATTGTTTGCTTTTCCCTCGGTGTAGTACGTAGACATAGTGCTCTTTTCGCCTGCCCAGCATTCACCATAAAACTGTATACTGAAATACTCGTATCCTTGTGCATGGGCTATTTTGGCACAAGAGATCACCGTTTTCGTCATGTTGTTCCTGAAATTTATTGATAAGGAATAAGTTATGCTTTGCAAATCATAAATTGCTCAACATCAATGAAATACTGTATGTAATTAGTTTGGTTGCTACCCTCGAATAAGCCCCAATGCAGTAACTATTGTTAGCATGCAAGCCTCCTTCTCTCGATTAGGCCAAGCTGGGGCAATCGATGGATATTTATTATTTGGAACTAGCACCCTCTCAGGTCACATTATCAGTGCTGTAACCACTGGGGAGGCTGGGGCGTAAGCCCCTCCAGTGATTCACAGGATGATTGATAATTTTTAACAGGGTTTATGTTTTTTCCTGGCCATGTCCTTCCAACGTTGAAATCGTTTGGGTGAAAATCGATTAGGACACCCCACCAATAAATATCTGGTGTTTACGGTCCTGATTATCAAATACATTTTGGATATGGATACGACAAAAATCTGAATTCATCAGCTTAGCTAGGTTTAAAATTAACAACAATTCTGATTCCAATATTTTAAATAAGCCCCTAGCATCCATTAAGCTTACATGTCAAAATTGGGGTTTGAATGTTACTCCTGTGGGAGCATATAAAGGACTTAAAATGTCTCTTCTTCGAAATTCCTGTTGCTATTTGAATGCTGAAAACTGTGACTATTTTTTACAAAAGTGTGATAAATTGGCAGATGTGTTGATTCATCTTTGAGCTTGAGAAAAATAGCTTAACTTTTGAAAGTGACGTTGCATAACAGCCGGATATTGACAAGGACCTAAACATCGTTCGAAATCGATTGCTGGAATAGCGTTTACTGTCATAACTTAAAACCAGCCTGATATTTTAGGTGCAAAGGATGATAAACATAATATAAAGTGCAAGGGGTTATTTGTATTTAATTTAACTGATACTTGCCAAGTAAACATATTTATTCTAAGTGCTTTTATCCGTAAATACTCGTGTCGTTACTGGGTGACTCCTCGTAGCGAGTAATTATGACTTTATTTCAGAATTTTTTAAATAGAAATATGATTGAAAATACCCCTGAAAAAATTTGAGAAATATCTTAAAAATTGCAAAGCGATCGGGATCTTTGATTATGAGATATCAGGAAAATGTGGTAACGTGGACGTACTAGTCCCCCTCCCTCTGGATACGGTTAAATAACTTTATAGAATAAATTTCCATCGAATTTTACATCGAATTTCTAAGAAAGTTCGGTTTAGTCATATTTGATCTTAGGGTTCAGTCTTGGACAATAATATGCAAGGAATAATTGTACAAAGTCAACAGTCTGATTTGTATTGAACTGTGTAAAAGCGATAGCACTTTCTAAAATTATATAACGAAAGTTCTCTTAATTTTAGATGCCGTGCTTTACTTGGACTTGTATTAGATTTTATAAAATATGTTAAATTCAACGTACTTTCTTATGAGCATGCGCATCAGCTTGTTAACATCAAAGGTTTGAAAATTTGAGGATGGCTCCAGTACCATTGTTGATAAAATAATACACTCCAAACTAACAATAAAGAAAGGAGCATGACTATGACGTCAGGAGCTATGAGTAAAATTTGACACGGCAAATAATCGATGTCTTCACTCGACGTCTCCTCATTCGTGCGACTGTCTCCATGAATGTGTTTACAAAAGAAAATCGATAATAAACACTCTCCTTATTGCGACCTACTTTGCTAAGATTTACTATAACAACTACTGTATTTCGATTACAATGCTTTGACATAATTTGAAATTCCTCGCCCTTTCCCAGGCATTTAATTTTAAAAGCAATCATCAGGTTTAAGGATCTCTAGAAGCTTTTCACAATGCACAGTTTTAGCCGTACTTATCTATGCGAAACACGAATTTTGAGTTTCCTAGTTTTGGAACAGAGCATTGAAACGATGCGCTAGAGCAAAACAAAAGGAGCCAAGTTAGGCCTAACGATCGCATTTCAACACAACAGACAGTTGGAAATTGACTGGTGTCTGAGGGCTATTCAGAAGAGATTTGTCTATATCTATTACAACGTAGATTCCGTTCTTCCTTTTTCAAATGCATAGCACTATGAATCATTTTACAATAGCTGAAATTCCAAAACGTAATAGAGAATAATAACTACTTAGTAGATGTGCATTTGTTTGTTAAAAATATCCCCTGTTTCAACAATTAACGCAAGGATTCCAGAATTTCGATGAATTCGAACGATGAGACAAGGAGTCAACAGTACTGGTGTTTAAAGTAAAGAAATCTAAACGAATGTCAAGGCAGTGCCTGTCTGCAAACTGCTTACCATTGATTTACTCCTCTGCAACATCGAATTTTCAGTTGATTTCATAGAAAGCCTCGCTTTCGTGCGGGGAGCAGAGTTCCTTAAATATGATATACTGGGGGGCTTATCTGATTTGGTTCGATTAATTTTGCCTCATTTTTCCCCGATTTTGATAGTAATAATAAGAAATTTAATATTATTTCCGAGCAATAGGTTCTTGACCTGCCCGTGATATTTGCAAATGGCTCATTTCTCGTAAATCATTACGATTATAATTTTCTTAACAGTTGACTTCCATGGTTCATTGGCCTAGGAAAATGACGACTTAAGAAAAACTAAGTACCCAAGCATACTTTTTTTTAGAAAACAGATGTATTTCGGTGTGGAGGAGGATGGGTTTGACATAAGACAAGATTTTCTACCCAAGATGTAAGTACACAATGGATTAACTTACCAATCTATACCATCTCTCAAATTTGCTAGATATTTCGGTACTCGACGGCGATGAGGGTTATCATTGAAGCATCCAAGTCCGTATATATCAGGAAGTCCAGGAACGCTCAAAGCTGAAAAAACGGGGAAAATTACACAACGCTGACACTGATTACATTTAAACGGAGAAGCCTCGGGTTCCTAATCCAGGAGACCATAAAGTGAAGGTTGGTGAAATGAGCATTTGTGACATAGAGAATTGTTCAGCATAATGGAAGAAATTTATAATACAAGCAAAGTATTTGTGGGTCAGTCATGTAGATGTATTCTTGTCAAACACGTAGCCACGTCAATTTTGCTGGTTTTACAGACATGGAGGGCACAGTAGTGATAAACACCATTCTTACGTGACATACCTTAATTATAGTAGTATACGCAAGCATTTCCAAGTGTACCTAAGGCAACCGATGCCTTAAGCTGAAAGTTTTGATAATTTCACTGCAAAATAGATGCGTAATTTTTGGAATTTGTTATAAACTGCCTTGTATCCTTGTATGTATCTCTTCACATTGTTCATATGGAGCATTTGAAACCATCGTCACTGGACGTGCAAAAAACCCATCTTGCTATACATGACGTCATAGGGTCCTTCAAACTTTATTGACATGAGACATTAGAGCACACGCCGTGAAAGCGACGGTCACTAGTTCAAACACCAGCGGTGAGGCTGTTCTGTTTCTGTGGCATCCTTTTAAAAACGAAGACTGTAAACGTAAGTCGATCAAGAATTGAAAAATCTATCAAAAACAGAAATTGGAATGTCCTTCAAGCAATCCAAAAGACAACATACCTGGCTCGCAGGGATGTGGTGAACATGCTTGTTGAGATGGTTTTATGAGGCCAGCTTCAGCACATTTTGTATTTGAGACATATGATTTACTTGACAGTTGACGGCAGTGCAAAATCGTGAGCGTACTCCCTGAAAAATAATAGTAAGAAACATAAAAGTAAATAAACTAAAAGTTTGTTTCATTCTTCTTCAATCAGGCCTCCAAAATTAAGTGTCCATTTAGAATAAATGGGAAAGGTAATCAGTTTTACTTTGAAAGTTGTTAGCATGCAGTTCTATGTTAGCTCTTTCTTTAGGATTGGAATGAATTTGCCAGCAAGTAGGCCTCTTATTTTTCTTAGATTATCCGTAGAAATGGGTGCAAATGACCTTCAAACTAATTTATAAAGACAAGGAACAACTAACGGGAAAAACATTACCAAATATAAGCATCACGTTAAACACTTATATGCATGATACTAAACAGTAAATACCCTAAATCTTAAATAAAAAAGTCTTCTGGCTTCTGGTTTTCATAAAAGGTACAAGACAGGTAATCGATGAATCAAATCCAATTTGAGGTTTTAGTTCTATTGGCTACTCTGTAACAAATGATAAATAGCCCTTTGTCTTCCTCGTGATATTGTTTTTCATTAGAAAACAACACTATGTATAGCATCCTAGCTGCAGGCAGGAAGATTACAAAAGTTGAAAAACAAGTTAGGTAGTTGTCGTGATGAGTGATCATGTTCCATGACGAAAGGAAACACGAATACGAATATCAATTGATCATTATGTTATCTTATCGCCTCCAAACATAAACTCCACTTTTACACGCGTTTACAAAACTATTCATATGTACAAAAGAGACTGGCACTTTAAACACGTGTCATAGAAATGTATGACAGGAGTATGAAGTACCACAAAATAGGAATCCTTATCGACTCGAGTTTTATCCTTGGGTATTTCTTAACGTAGTTTCCGCTTACTAAAGCAGTTGATAAACATAAGTACACACTAAACACATGATCAGCATGAACATTAGGAAAATAAGCATACATACCAGTTCCACAGGGCACAAGGCACGGTCCCTTGTCTACCTCCCAAGCGTAGTCCACAGGACAGCTACCAGCATTGCACGCTCTGTCACTTGTTTCCGGCTTAGGTAATCCACTGCACAGACTGTCGACAACAATTTCACCATCAGGTATTCTTGAGCACTTGATAAACGCCTTTTGCACACCTACAAAAATAAATATATACAATAATTGACTGCGTTAATAAGCTGTTCATCCTTTCATATACAAAATAAATCACTTAGTAAAATAAAATATTTAGCAGTTCTCAACCGATTTCCAAGTGGGAGTTACCTGCTGCTGAAATAGTATTCAATGGCTTTAACAGTATATTTTGATTTCAACATTATCAGATGACACCTACCACGTTCTATAATTGAACATTGTTTATAGAATTCTGAAGCTTCGGACATCAAAACCAATAGTATCTCAGCCCAAGCTAGGACAAATTATGTGTCTCTGTGCCCTGCCCAACATTTATCATCTAAAGAATCAGTGCCTCATTTCAAGTAATAAAATTTCCAAGGAGAGAAATAAGAATATTTATTATAAACAGAGTACAGTAGTACTAGTGATAATGCACAGGAAACCACGAGCTTTTTACGTCGCTATTTTGCAGGCGGGAAAACTTCATATTGGAGAAGAAAAAAATCAATCCTTTATTACATTAGGCCTATGATAAAGTCAAAACGTATCCATGTTTATCCTAGTAAAACTTTTTCCAACTCTGCATAAATTACGTAGATCTATATCTGCATTACCTATGCTAATATATGTTAGAAACCGACTATACCTGTACATATATAATGCACGCATCCAACTAAACTTGTATCTACGTGATGCTTGCGACCAACTATATCTGTACGTGTATAATTTATATTGTGTACCTGTCGGTTCTTAGTTTATACTTGCAAACGGATTTAACTGAGTACCACTTGAACTGTAACTGCTACTGCAATTGCATACAATTACGGCTTCAAGAATGTACAATTGTAACAGTTTGCCATATGAATTGCGCGACTTTCTACTGGATATGGTGCAGCGTAAGATGAATACTACAGCCCGTTACCTGTGCAATGTCTCGAAATGTGAGCATATTAGACCTTTTTTACTGAAGTACACTTGATACCTGTACGTCAACGAATTTAAAATTTAAAATTAAAGTTTAAAATTTTGCTCCTGGTATACAAATCACTCAAAGGTATTGGTCAAAAGTACGTGTCGGACTTAATCATCCGAAGAGAACGAACTCGATATCATCTACCGAGCTCAAATAAAATCCATCCGTTCGAGCCTAAAAAACTTCGCAAAAAATTCGGAGGAAGATCGTTTTCTTATACAGCACCAGTTCTGTGGAACTCACTTCCTGTGGAAATTCAGAAGGCGCCATCTCTCGAGACTTACAAGAAGAAACTTAAAACATTTATATTTCGGAGAGCGTTCGGGTAATGTTAGGTTTAACTTGTTGGATTGGGATGTATTTTTAGTAGCACTTTTTGATCGCACTTTTTAATCGCATCTTTTTTAATCGTCCTTTTATAATCGCACTTTTAAACGTTTATTTTAACGTAATGGTTGTCAGTTTTCACCCCATGTAAAGCGCCGTAGAATAGCAACGGATAAATTTGGCGCTATAGCAAGTTACTGTATTATTATCATTATTATTTATTTAGTATTATTATAAATAGACCACGATGTATTTCTACCGGTATTTCATGTCAAATTTTCTGTATTTTTGTGACAATATATTAGTACACTCCTTTTTTGCCCGATATGGATAACAATATTAACTTTAAAACTAAAGCAGCCTTACATATTGCTGTTTTCCTCTGTTATGGCCCTGATCTCAATTTCGATACTATTTGGTGATTCTTGTGACGAACTAGTTACCAAGCCCCAATCCTAGCCTTAAATCTAATCCTTACTCTAACCCTATCTGATCATCTCCTAATGTTTTAAGACTAACAACATTAATCCTAACAAGAATTAAAAGAACAGTGAGTTAAAACAAGCAAAAAAAGTGAAATTTAGAAGCATGATAAGTAGAGGATCATAAAAAAATATGAAGTTTGTTTGCTGTGCTATGCGATAAATGCAGTTTGAAAAGTCCAACATCATTACAATTTAAGGGGACTAAGTACGGCATATTTTAGACCATTAACATTTTGCAGAAATGCTGACTTAAATAAGTAAGTAAGTAAGTATATTCAGACTAATAACAATCTGACAAGGAAGAGAGTATAGGGGAAATTCTTTCTCGGACGTTTCTTCCCCGGAAAACAGTCGACGTCTTCCGATTGTGCTACAGTTTTAAAATGTTAAGGTTTGATGCTGCCCTTCTATGTATAATCAATGCCACGCTGACGTCAGAATCTGGCTATGGACCTGAAAAATAAGCAATTGTGAGTTGTTTGCTATAGAGATTTATCTAGATACATGCTTCTCTAGTTTGACGAAGATACGAAAAAGAGGGAGCGGTTTTAAATACAGAAATAGTATAGTAAATGAACAGAAGAAAATAGGCGGGTGTAGGAACGCTTGTTAAACACTTAAGAAGACCATAAGAATATATTTGAGTTAGGTCCCACCAGGGTGTCTAATAATAATTTATGTTTGAAGAGATACTAGAGAAAGTGAAAATGTCACCACCAAAACTTAAAAATTGAATTATTGAACGTTTCTTACCAGTTCCACAGGAAACGGAGCACGTCCCGTAATCCACTTTCCAAGTATACTTTGGAGGGCACTCTCCTTCATTGCATGGTTGAGGTGACGGAGTTGGCTTCGGCTGACTGCATTTACTATCGTCGGCCACAGACTTGTCCTTATCGTTTAAACATTTAACTATTGCTACCTTCTGACCTTATAACGGGATAATAAAAACACAATAAACAGCATCCCAGACTGATCTAACAAAATTGAGAGAAGTAGTGGAAGTGAATAATGAAATGAGTGAGTAATGAAATGACACACTTAATTGTACAGGCCATATGGAGGCTGATACCCGTTAGTTATTAAGGCTGTGCTTTTTGTCTTCTGCTCTATATTTTAGTTATCTGTCAAGTAAAGCTAAGATTACATCACTGCTATGTTATCCAAGGTTTAATCTATGAGACCGAGTGTTGAACAATTTTACAGGCGCATGTTACTTATTCCTTGGACAAGCTTCACATCAAATGAAGAAGTCCTGCACTGGAATGGTAAACAGACCAAATTTCTCTTTGACACAATATGAGAACGGCAGATGCAATTTCTAGGGCACAGCATCAGGAAAGACGGGCTTGAGAAGTTCATTCTAACAGTGATGATTGAGGGCAAAAGAGACAGGGGACGAAAAAGAGTGACGTACTTAAGAGCATATGTAAGACGATTGGAATGTCAACAGAAGAGATAATTCATTCTGCAGAAGACAGAAGACAGCGGAAAGCCATGGTCGTCAACGCTCTGGAAGGACACGACATCAAGATGAAGACGAAGAATGCTTTATACTTGAAACAGTAGCGCGAAAGCTTCAGATCGTAGAAGACATACGTCCACCAAGATCATTCAACAACATCATAGATAGTCTATCTACATCATTTAATTGACCACTTAAGTGTCACCGGGGCTTTAGAAAGGTGTGTAACGTCTTTCAGTGAATTTAAATTTTCAGTTATTACAGCCTATTATCATTTTACTCAAATCAGGTATAAATAAACATACATAGATACAGAAACGTAGGGATAGAGTGCTTAATGCAGTAAGGTAGAGTTTAAGAACACTAAGCAGTGGGAAAAATTAAATTCTGTGAAATAGTGTAGCCACCCTAGGTTTCACGTCCTATCGGATGATACTAATGAGACCGTCGTATGCATTCATGTTTATTTAGAGAATACGTATCCCATAACCAATAAAGTCTGCGCAGATACTTATACATTACGCAGCGCATTACAGGATCACTGTCAGACTTATTTCATAGTATTTTCTACATTTCTGTGCCAAATAATGATTTCCCTTTAATCTCTGCCGGTTGTGAAATAAATACGGAAAATAATTGTAACTGTCAGATTATCATATCCTTCAGTTTTGCTACGTCATTATTCACCTATGTTATCATACAGGCAATCGCACGTGATGTCATATTCTAAGACAACTCATACAAAAAACATTAAAATCCTAGTTTACCAAAGTTTGTGAGGAACAAAAATGAACTTTTACATGTCAAGGAAAACATGTGTGAGCATTACGATCAAGAAGAACAGTGAGAAATTCTTTTTTCTGAAGTCGAATTATCGTCATCACAAACAAGCCGAAGCGACGGAATTCATTTCGCAAGTTCAGATTAAGAGCAATAAAACAGCTTACGCCATTGTGACGGCAACCCCGACATCGAGAACGAACAACATCTATTCTGGAAGTAGTCTGGGAAGGAGTTTAGTATCGGATGTGACGCTAATGACTATTCTCAAGATAATCATTTTTGATTTGAGAGTTTTCGAGTCTCAGAGTTCAGAGTTTAACAGAGTAGGCCTACATGAGTTATAAAGGTTCAGAGTTTATAATTGTATTATTAAGTTATGTAAAGAAATATGGGGAACAAAGATGATCTTGTCTTATACAGATCATAGTTTTTATACAATCTGCTACTACTATTCAGAACACCATCACTACCATGATCCTTAATATTATTTAATTCTTATCTGCTATTATCTATCGTTCATTACCATAATTACCATTATCAACATCACCAAAATCACTAGTTTCAACAATTTTAACGTCATCACCATAGCGATCTTCATTACTCGTTATTATCATCAGAGATTATGACACTCATATGAGTTTCATAATCTCTATTATCGTCATCATCATGATCATCTTGATCGTCTCGAGTCACACAATACAAGGCTTTTGTAAAGTACAGCGATAAACTAGATAATTCTGTAAGCAAATGCTAGAGCTGGACATGCGATCGAGTTCCATCTAAGATATCTTGACCTTATTTTGTCATGGCATTTTTTATTCTTTATAATTGTCATTTGCATAGTGAACGTAAATCAGGTCACCATGGCACGACATGGTTTACGGATTAGTATAATTGGCAAGGAAACCTACCTGCTCCGCAGCTGACACTGCATTTTGGATAAGTTACCTTCCATGAATACGTAGGAGGGCAGGGATCCAACGTGCAAGACTTAGGTGTTCCAGTGGGCTTTTCAGACAATGTGCAATAGGCATCAACAACTTTCTTTGCTGTGCTCCTTGCAAAACATTCCACTATGAAGGGTTTAGAGCCTGCAGATTTCAAAAGTAGCCATTGCCGATTTAGAATTTTATGACAATATCAAGAGTATATTCAGTATTTCTTAATACAACATGTGCGCAAATCATGGGAATGTCATCTTCCATCCTCCCTTTATTCTTTAATCTACCCTTCATCTCAGGTCCTTCCGTCACACTGTCACACAGTTACACGTATACATGCCTTTCTTCGACGTAACGTTTTACGAGAAACACGGGAGTCAAACCTTGTTGTTAAAAACAAAACAACTGCAAAATAGAGTCTTCAGCCTGGAGTGTTATGGCCCGCAAGCAACAAAAAAGTAAAACAAGATGAGAAAAAACAACCTCCCTTCACCCCACAAAAAATTCCAGCAACAAAAACCCCGAAAAATAGAAATACGAAATAAAAATATTGAAACGAATGAAATATTTCCTCCCACGTACTCCTCCCCTATCTATACAGTCACGTGATTAAGGCTCTATACATAAATAGTGAAGAAACAACAACTAAGCAATAAGAAATGCCTGTAAAAGGGAGCAACGTATTCATCATTAGTATCAGTTAACATGTTCCTTTGCATACATCGTTGATTTTAGGGGATGACTAACAAGCTTCACGACGCTTTGCGCTACAAAGTTTGAACAAGATAGATGCATCTGCTCATTGGTAAGAACACAGCGACCCCGAATAATCTGCTCCACAAACTCGACTGAACCTCATGGCCATTCATCACGTCGTGGTGAACTACACACATTATTCGCCTCAGGACCCAGCAGCCTCCAAGACAATCTCTGCCTGTAGAAAACTCGTGGGGACAAAGGACACGAAAAAAAATGTTCTTAGATCTGCTAACGCTGTCACGTATATTCATTTAAAGTTCCAACTACGAAATACGCATTCGCCTCCCTATAGCTTTGCTTCGGGAATAAAAGTGGTTTTACAATCCAAAATAGTTTGCCAGAGTCTGAATAAAGACAAATCAATTTTAGTAATACTTTTTAATTGCTTACTGAACATTTACTGCAATTTCAAAATTTGTTATCAATTAAATGAATTAGCGTCCACATCTTTAAACTCCCAGAAAGGAGAAACGACAGTAAGAGAGGTTGTAAAACGCAAGATACATATTGGACACAAACCTGTTCCACAGGTCACACTGCAAGCTCCATATCGGGTCTTCCATTCATACGTTTCTGGGCAGGCACCAGCATCGCAGGGCTTTGTAGTAGTTGGCGGTTTCAATTCAGCTGAGCACTTGGAGTCTTCCACTTTTGTCATCGGTGGTGTCAGATAGCACACAGGCTTTGTCGTTATTGTTCCTTGATAAATTTAAAAGTAGAGGTAGAATTAAATATATAAGTCTATAAATCTTTATGTTCCGTTGTACACAGTTGCACTTTCATAACACTGAAACACAAAACAGTAATTCGTCCTCACTAGTCCCAGTCCTCCAGCATAAGCGGGTTCCCGTCGTTCTTCAACTCTCAGACTGAGATCTACTAAGGAAGAGTTCCAATTAACCTTCACACTTGTAAGGGCTTGTTTAATTTTTAACTCTTAAATTCAACAGCAAGCACCAGATGTGTCTAGTACACGGCTTCTAAGTTTTATCGTATGGGAAGTTTTGGCACATAAATATTCAAATTGGAGCATTGATGAAGTAATCGAGATTGGATAAAACATGACATTACTGTGCGCAGATCATCCTGTGCCTAAGAAGCACATAATGAATGTGAAAAGAACATAATAGTGTTTTAGTACCATGAAATAGCTTATCGTCAATGCAACATTAAAGGCGATTCTGGAGCGTACTTATGTGTTGACATCCCTTGTAAAACCTATCCAAACTGAGTTATTTCAAGATTCCCAGAACTGGAGCAGGAGCTAGGTTTTCCACAGCTATACTAATGATATATCAGTAAATATTTGTCACTTAGTATGAATACTAGCAAGATTGTACATTGCTCTATTAGCTTTAGAAAATATGTCTATTTATGGAAGTAAAGGTGATGACATCACAATACAGCCACATGTCCCAAATACATTAAAGAACCCCTTATTATAATGAAGTTGATACTCAAAGCTTGAAATGAAATACATTTCCAATGTTTTAAAGATAACTACCAAAGAGCTCTTGCTTAAATTGCACTTCATATGATTTGTAATCATTAAATCCGACCTATTATGAAGACCGTTTGTCTACGAACGATCTATCCTGTTGGTGGGTGAGAAAATTAAAATAATTCTAAAATAGTTTTAAGTAGATTTGCGAAAACGTCAGTGTTAAAAGCATTACCTGAGTCGTTCATGAGGTATCTGGAAAGATTAAGGACAGCGGGACCTACCATCACAATACTCAATCTTGATTAAAGTCAAAAGAGCATCCTTTTATTGCCCCCCTGTGTTTCCATATCCTTCTCGTTATTGTTGAGATGCTTGTGTATTTGCATCCTACTTAAAAATTGATTTAGAAGACTGTCCATTGCAAACTATCATCTCGGTGAAGGGAGCTAGGAGTGCATTTTTCTCAAAACGGAAACACCGGCTCAAAGTTGTTTAGCAACTTTGCAATGTAGGAGAGTTGCTTTTGTTGCTTTATCTGAAGAAGCTGATAGACAACTCTTCTTTTGCATTGCCATGGTTATCATAAATCTAACCCGCGTAACAAATCTGAAGATTTACATTTTTCTATTGCACATATATCATTCGTGATTTTCCAGTAAAAGGGAAGGTACATATAACTTGTATCATTGGCTGATGGTACAGGACATGTTACTGAATGTACATTGGCTTATTTTGCAATGAGTAATGATAAAGCAAAGCAGGCATACACAACATTTTAGTAACAGATAATTTCAATAAAAGCGTACCTGTACCACACGTTACACTACAAGTTCCAGACTTCAATTTCCATTCGTACTTTGTACATGGCTGTGTATTGCATTGTTTGTCGGGGAGAGATTTTGAAGGTTTAGGTGCTTTGCACTTTAAGTCATCTACAACTTTCTCCTGACCTGGGATGATGCATACTATAGAGGATGTGATGAGACCTATAAGATATAAAAGAGAGAAAAAGGATAGTGATAGCTTAAATGTTGCTTATTGCATCAATAATAGGAAGTAGTAATTATGGAATTTGTGACAAAAATAAGGTTTAGAATGGCCATTGTCATTAATGACAACTGATTCATGTAGGACATTTCCAATTACTGACTATACCATGGTTTAGAAACTAAGCTCATATAAACGGTATATATAATTCTATGGTGACATGACCTCGTCCAACCCATCCTACTCCCCTATGACTACATAATTTTCGTCAACATCTCGCGCTCAATGCGAAGCTGCAGGTCTGATAATTTTACAGACCATCTCATATTCCAACCTCTTTCTGGACTTTTTTAACAGGAAAGAGGAAGAATGTTGCAGTGGGACCTTTTCCCGTTACTTTATTCTCTAACTCCAGACTAAATGGAAGTCAAATTAGTGCACCACATCATTACACAGAAGTGGGAAGTTTGAAAACCTTCGTAAATGACGGATCAGTTACAATGACTAAGCAAGTCTCAGATGCATACTCGAGTTTTAGTACTTTCGCCTATTTGTGTTCAAAATAGATTAGAGCAAGGCTGAAATGCGGGATGGTCTGGG
This sequence comes from Carybdea cf. marsupialis auct. non (Linnaeus, 1758), assembly GCA_010016065.2. NCBI lineage: Eukaryota > Metazoa > Cnidaria > Cubozoa > Carybdeida > Carybdeidae > Carybdea > Carybdea cf. marsupialis auct. non (Linnaeus, 1758). The sequence continues at coordinate 1,204 of JAAAKL020006792.1, read as the reverse complement.
TCGCAGATCGGTCTTGAACACTTATTGTAATCAGTCAAGTTCAGAAGTGATAGATCAGAGTATTCGAATCCTATGGAACAGCTCGCTATCGACGTAAGGCATTTCAGGCGATATTTTGGAATCACACCCTGAAGACTATGAGCTACAATCAATACAGAGGCATTCACAAATAAAAAAGAGTGGCTATACTCATTTGGAGCCAATTTTATTCCAGTAGAGATATTTATATGACGCAGATCATCACATGAGACTATCATAACAAGGGTGATGTATTACAAAAATCAGACAACATTCAGGATTTGCTACGCGCCTGATGCTAAATTAACTGATTTGGAATACCCAATTTTTATAGATGATATAAGAAACCATGTATTATATACATTCATTAAGACCTTATGGTAGATATACCACCTGTATTTTAACTGAAGGAGCTGATTTAATCAAGATAGATTATAGCTATATTGAAATTTGTCGATTCCGTAGCCTGAAAATGGGAGAAGTATTTCTCGAAACGTAGCTCACAAGAACTCAAGACTCACGACATGATAGCATCTACCATCTAAGGGTTATAGAATTTCAATCGCTGGAATTCGCGGCAACAAATAGACTACCGAAAGTACCCCCTTTTACTTGGGGCTCTCAAGCGCATTTTAAGTCCTCTAACAGCTAGCAGAACATGATATTCACAGTTGTGTAAACCTCACCCTGTCTCACTCTGTAGCGGCCGAAGAGCGGCAAAACAAATTTTATAGAAGTGATAATGCGGCGCCAGCTTGTCGAAATAAGAGGAAACATTTTCAAAAGATAAGAAGTGAGTTACTAACTAAGCCATGGAAGTCTACAATACTTTTTGATAATACTGAGGGGCTTTGTCTTAAAGAACGATTTGTACATTGTGGGCTTGTAGGAGCGAATATTTTGATTTCTTGTCGGTTCTGTTGTTGCATTGGACCAAAGATCATCTTATAATATCGAAATTTATGGAAGTAACTTGTTCAGGGGGAAGTCAGTTCATAACGCTACAGGCTAGTCAAACGAGACATATTATCACCAGTGGTGCTCCAAGCTGAATGAAAAGAGAGGGGTGGAGAAGGTAGTAATGTAGGATGAAGGTGCCAGGGATTGAATCATCAATCTCTGCATACTTCAGTAATGATCTACACAAGTAAATCATTCTAACTGGGCCATTGCACTTCCAGGAATT
>JAAAKL020006791.1:0-17608 GCA_010016065.2 Carybdea cf. marsupialis auct. non (Linnaeus, 1758) | reverse complement strand
GAACTAGTTTTCTAGCATTGAAAAAATTACTTTACTTGTTTGGCTATGGCTTCTGAAATGAGTGGGTAGAGCAAGGGCACTGATTTCTAAGAAAACACTGGATCAAGCATCCTCGGTCTCAAAGCGAGTTTAGTCGTTGAAAGCCATTTTAGCCCCTATCAAACATGCTTATAAACAATGTTACGTAACGCTGCAGACCTTCCCGCGCAAATTTAACTTTTAGAAGCTAATATTCGTGATCACGCTTTCTCGCTGTTAGAACAATGGGGAGCTCAATCCAGTCTTCTTTTAAGATCAGTGCGCATACCTTGTTAGTTGTAGCTTATTTGATTTGACTAAAAATGTTTACGGCCACAAATCTTTTTGTTTGTTATAATCCATGAAGACAAATAGAAGGGGGTTATATGCGATCTTTGTTACAACCAAGTTACAGTTTATCCCTTTAACTTCGCCACTACTACTTGCTACTATTACTGATAAAGGACAATATTATCCATAAAGTTTCAACTTCTCAAGAGAATTAATTAATCAGCACCTCCAGGTCCAACAGTTGCATGAACAACATTCTGCAGGTTTGCAGCAGTGGTATACTGGCCTGGAAGCATTGCATGCTTGCTACCATCTCTTCTCATGATGACCTTCTTTAATTTCCGATCTCCTGTTTCAATCAGCACCACGTTTTGACCCTGAGAAGAAAAATTTTTGTAATGAAAATTGGATTTCGATAACTGTGGTAGGTTGATCCTGCAGACAATCGTGCAACATTTCTTTAACATTTTACAAATTCTTACAGTAAGAATTTTAAGTTACTCGTAAAACTTACAATGTTGCATTTACGTTTTAGGAAAATACAGGACTTTCGAAACCAAATTAAATTATGAATAATTCATATTGAGTTATGGCGACACAATGACAAAACACTTACTATCTTTGGTTGTCGTAACTGTTCATAATCATTACAAAGGAAAGCATCTGAAACCACTTGCATTTCGTGTTTGAAAAGTTCATTTCTTCTCCACTTCTGTCAAATCTTCATGGTTCACTTGAGTTCATGCTCCAAAAAGTTGACGAATAAAACACATCGAGGGAAATGTTTATTTTGAAAGTCTTGAACTAATGATGTGTTGCTCCATAAAATTCCTAAAGGAACAAATATATCATGTGTCTTTGCACAAGACGGACATACCCACCCAATATGTTTGCCCAATGTAATACAGGCGCGTCTTAAAAGTTAAAATCAGAAAATTGAGCTCGAAATAGCGAATTCATTTTGTACTTAAAAGCTTTGTTCGCCTGACACTCCCCAGAGTACACAATCGTCAGATCTCATATTGAAAAGGGAATCAACAAAATTATTTACTCAACAGTGGGTAAATACAGTTGGGTAAATACAACACAGTTGGGTAAATACAACACAGTTGAGTAAATAATTTCGTTGATTCCTTTTTCAATTTATACTCTGACGATTCTATACTCAGAGGAGTGTGAGACGAAAAAAGCTTTGAAGTGAAAAATGAGTTAGCTATTTCGTGCCGTTTTATTATTCTGTACTATCAACAAACTTTCAAAACCGAGCTCATTTTACTAACAAGGTATAGAAACATTGACGAAACAAGTGTTCATAACATTTAATCCTGTTCAGTAGGGAGTCTTTCTGAACAGAGAAAATAATATTATTATCTCAATAAATAAACACGAATATGAAAACAACGTAATATTAAATTAGCGCACATTAAGAGCTAATCTTATTGATTTCTGATTGCTAATGAGCGCAGTTGACTTTTTTTGTAGTTGTTTACATCTTTGATTCCACAAATTCTCAATAGCATCGTCAGACTAGTTAGTGCTTCTGTTCTTATTTTTGCATAAGTTAAGTTTCACATAATCTTGCCTAAGGAAACAAATTTATCAAAGCCTAAAAATTACTGGCTCATTGCATTGAATAGTAAGATTAATGCGATCTCCAACATTCTTTCAATATACAATTTTTTATACTCTCCTTTTTAGTCGGTGATCATGCTTACATAGTCATCCTCCGGTCAACATTTGGAGTAATCTTAATGGCGTTTGATAGGCAACCCCCAAAGGCAACCTTAAGTGCAATTGTTCTTAAAATTTATTATCAGCTTTAGAGCCTTACTTGAACACGGAGGCGTAGTTAGAATGGCGTCTCTAGAGATAACTTCCCTCCTTTTGGCCCAGATCAGTTTCTATTTGTGTGCCCTGTATATGTTTTGTATATTTTATCTATAATGCGGCAGGAGCAAAAATTAAAGAGAGAGGAAAACGAACTGTCTGGATGAAATAGCAAAAGAGGCAACCAAGATGCTGTATAGTCTGAGGGGAAAATAAACACTAAAAGATATTCACATATATACTGTGGTTTTGACCTCAAATGATGTTATTTAGAGGACGGTTTAAATAACATGGTAAGGAAAGAGGATTAATCAGGTCATTTTTAGAGACTTTTCGTGGCTTGTACTTCTGCTTTTAGAGAGCAAACAAATGAAGGGACAAAGGATAATGGAATAAACATCAGATTTGATCACAGTAGACAAAGTTATACCTTAATCTATTCTGGCTTTACCTGTGGATCACAAGTAAATAAACAAATTCTTACTTCTTGTGGACTTGCTAAAGATACATCATCTCCAAGAAAGCTGCTTTCATAGACCGGAACACATTGCACAGGCGATCCTCCATTTGCAAACTCAGGGCTCTCGGGTGGAGTGATTGGTACCAATGAAGTACCAGTCTTTCTACTCAAACGCACCAAGTCATTCCAGTTCATGTTGCCAGCTAAGATAGAGTAGAGAAAATGAAAAGAAATGGATGGAAAATAATTTGATGCTGACCTCTTTATAATTAGCTCCTAGAAAACATTATAATTAGTGTAAGATGACACTAGAATTTGACATTTCTGTCTTAAGACCGTTGAAGGTAAGATCATTTCTAAATTAAAAAAGACTGGCTTCTTTATAGTTCTTCTTTGGACACCATCTCCCTTTCTCGCTTATTTTACACACTCATCTAATCATCCTGTAGAGTTGTAGTTCCTACGGTTACCACGATACGTTGCGTGTTTGCTGACCACCTATTATCTCTGACTTTGGTCTATGTGTTTCAATGCCATAGTTTTTCCACAGTTTTGATCTGAGGTATCTATCTATAGTTATATCTTTAAGATAGCTAGAATTCCTTCGTGAATGTTTCATCCACTAGCCAATAGAAAGAAAAACTGTTTTTACAACCCCTGCTCCCCCTTGTTGTCACTGCGATGCTTCTTAGCGTGTTATCCACCTTTACTAACGACTGCTTTCCTTTCAAGTGGCATAAATTGCATTGCGAATGAAGAGATATTTTCTGCATTCAAGTTTCTTTTTGTCTGCAAAAAAGCCCAAATGAAAAGACAAATTTTTTTTGTCTGCAAAGCAACGCTTTTCTCGCTTTGATGTGGACCGATTCCAGAACGGCCAAGTAAAAAGTAGGCCTAGCTTTACCTATTATACGAAAGCGGTCATCCGCATTCAAGTTTGCACAGTCTGAGTTTTCAAGCAAGTGCTGTTTAATGGCAGAGTCACTTTGCTTTTGAAAACCCCAACTGGTTGATTCCTTGTAGGAGCTGATGTCTGACGAATACAGGACGGATTATGCTGCTTAATTCTATCAATTAACCTCAAAATTGTGCGTGAAGTAAACAATAAAGTGAATACGATGTAAAATTTAATCAATATCTTGAAAAAAACTTTAATCAGAGATTCCCAAACTGGAGGCCCCCCCTAGCCTTGGATAGGAGAAATGACAATTCCTCTATCACTTGTTGAGGGACTTAAAAGCTTAGGAAAGATCTCAATTCGGTTATTGCAGAAATACATAATATCCTGTTGTAAACATAATCTTTTATTAATCTGCATCTTAAAAAAAATGTATGTTTACCGCTTCAATCTGTGTTTATACTTTATTCATTTTAACGTCTCTGTTTTCTCATTTTTCATTAGTTAATACGAGCCCATGTACGAAGGCCTTGTTACTAAGTCGATGCACCTCTGAATACTGAATACCTACCTATGTTTAATTATAATACGATTTAGATTCCAATAAGAATAGGGAGTTGTGGTTGTGGCATATCAAACGGGTTCAATAACAGAAACGTTTGGGGACCGCTGGTTAAATAATTAGAAATTCTAGCATTTATTTCTTGCTTTGTAATCGTTCGGAGCGTTTGCGAGAATACTTGCTATTTCTGTGATGAGCTAGCGAGTTGCCTCTCTAATGCAACGATGTCCTTTTATAACATAAACTTTACACGTACATTTGTGTGACAAAACTGTACATTCAACACGCTATTTTCTTTAGTTGTGTTTATTGATTCCAGCTTTGGGCACAAAGTGGCCTTATTTTGTGTACTCGTCGTGAGAAAAAATCTTTGCAATATCATACAGGAAGTTTTCTGTTGAGTTAATAATACAACAATTAAAGGGGCCAGGGCAGGATGGTTTTTAACCTACTGCACGAGAAAAATGCGGTTTTGAAAGCACTTAAATCTCCAACTGTTTCAGGTTTCTCCCGACCTTATCGAAACTTGTCCAATTTTCCAGAATTTAGAGGTCCTGTACGAATCCAGTAATATATGCATCATTTTCACGCTTTCTGCAACATTTAATGGCTTCCTAGATGTTCCGATTTAAGGATATGTGGTTTAAAAGAGGTACCTTACTTACTCAGTAGCCCGGCGAGAAGCCCTTCGGGGTGCCCGGAGCGGTGCCGGAGTGGTGCCTATCATATGTAAATCAATTGATTCATAAAGACGGTGAGTGAGACGGTGACAAGATCGATTGTTTGGGCACAAAATAGTTTCAAAGCCTAAGTAATTCATGGATATAAGCCTATAAGCTACATATAATGTTCAATAGGTATTTCCTACTGGTAAAACTACTTTGCCAGTGAATACCGGTATTACTACTGAATCAAACGCATTCACTGCAAATTTTTTCCCAGATAGAGACATACATATGCTCCTCGTAATTACATTTTAAATGGACGGTAATGTTCCACAACGCTGTATTTAATTCAACTTCAAGTCAATATTCTACATAGCCTAGCCTGTATATTAAGTTCAAAATAATTTGGAAAGCTGAGGTTTTAATATCTGTTACAATTTTTCCGAAAGATGCATGAAATATTAGCTTCCAGTTTAATGTTTGCTATTTCACTGTCCGGAAATTTGTCAGTTAACGTCATTCGTATATGATAATGATGCATTATGGCCTTGATAATAACGCCGGACTGGAGACAAAACAGTAACACTTTACTCCAAGTACGTATTTGGAAACTATTTAACATTTAGGCATAATGATATGGAATCTTACCAAACAATGTTTTAAAGTGACTGTCAATTCTATCTTCTTGCAATTGCATAGGGTCTATCAATATGGAGAATGGTACAGAAAAATGCCACCTCCATCCTTACACAATTGTATGGTACCAGTACATACCGGTACAAGTGCCGTAGGCCTTTCATGTCAGACGAGCAATGCAAAGCAACAAAGATTAGCCTATCTGACAAAAAAGAAGCCAAGATTTTGCCTCCAATATTGACAGCAATTGCAAATAAAAATACCCCCACCCCTTGACACTCCTTTTCACATATAGTTCAGGTGAACTTTCTCTTGCTTTATCCTTTTAATCTTAACTATTCAGTTTCTTTACTCCAATACCAATCATCATTATCTACTCTATTTAATACAGTTACGGTTAGTTAAAATAGTTAGATATTCACTAGTAAAATGAACCATTAGTACCAAAAGTATCGTCGTATTAAAATAGCATCGATACTTGTGTTGTCAATTGACCCAACAAAGAATCTTAGGGATGTTTCTTGGTTCATTAATATGTTTCGAGAAAAAAACAAAGGTAGCCGTCGGTCACTAATAAAGAAACATATTTCAAACATTTGCTTTTAGTTAGGCTATACACTTAAGGGCTTAGATATTCTGTCCTCCGTTAAACTTCACCCTGTCCTAAACTTTATGTGGTCTGACAAAAGATGGAAAAGTTTCCCTTTAAAATATAGCAGTCACTTGAGGAGTTGCAATAAAATAACGTGGGAAATTTGTAACACAAATTTGTTAAGCCTGTTCTACTAAAACCAAGTTACCTACCCATACTCTACCTTCAAGTAATACTTAATTCAACAATTTGGTGAACTTGTAGTTAAGAGGGCGTCACTAACACTAACCCTAGAAATAACCCTGCCCTAACCATACCGCATCACTAACCGTAACTCTAAGTGAACTTGTTAGTGAACTTGTTAGTGGCACCCACTCCGCTAAAAGTGGACCCAACAATTTTACTCTGCATCCAGTGCTCAAGCAGACGCAAAAGATTTTTGACAGAAAAACTCGCCCAAATGAGGTAACGAAGGTGTAACCCGTTTAAACATGAAACATATGTGCTTCAAATGTTACTTGTGTAATTTTTTTATAGAACAAATAAATGCACTTACTGAGTGGATAGGACGTCTGTGTGTTCTGACTGACGTTGGTTGTGGAAATAGGATACAATTGCGAAGATGTTTGAACTTGCACCTGTGGGGAGTACTGACTCTGCCAATAATTTTGACCTCCAAGCTGTACCTGATTTGGAACTACGGATAGAACCTGAGGAGTCGTGCTTTGGAAGTACCAGACACCATCCGATGAAGGAGTAGCATAAACGGGCTGTTGCATACCACCAATGTTGCAGATAGGAGTATATCCGGCTCCCCACATTTGCTCTGGTCTTGGCCTGAAAGTGGGGCGCTTCTTCCTAATGCGAGCAGGCCCCAGAACCAATTCTTTGTCGTTGAGATACTTCACTGCCTGTAAATCTTTCACTTTTTCAGCAACATCTTGACTGTCAAATGTAATAAAAGCGTATCCTTTGCTAATTCCTCCTTTATCTTTCACTATTTTGCTTTCACGGACAATCCCATATTTTTGAAAAAAATCTTTCAACTCATCCTCAGTTGTTTCCCGTGCAAATCCTTTCACAAAAATACGGTTCGGAATTTCAATATCCCCGGGATTGGTTTTCAGGTGTGGTGGCTCCACACCCACAGCAACATCGGCAGTAGTCATCTTGGCTATTTAGTTGCAGGTACAAACTTGCTGACAAATTTAGCAAAGAAAAATAATCTTCACAAATGTACCCTGGCAAGCTTTTTTGCCACTCGTAAAATTGTAGTAAAATTTTTAAATATTTCTGTAAAAGGTCAATGAATCACGAATATATCACGTGACTTCACCCCGGAGGTATACACCTTGCTGTACTAAGAAGACGGGGGTCAGAATTTAGGATTAATTCAAAATATACTCTAGTTATTCATTTAAGCTTCATTCAAAAACGATTTCGGGAGATCAATTTCTGATTGTTATTTTGTGCGATCCAAATGTTTGAATATTGTACTTGTCCCGTTCTAGAGATGTGCCAATTTTTAAAATTATTCAAGATAGTGGAAAGTTCAAGGAGGAACTTTAATACAGAAACAAAGTGGCGTTTATTTGTTTTAGCTATTTTATCGAGTTGAAATTTTCAGCCTATAATTTCGTGAAAATGAAATTGTTCGAAAACTTGTATATATTTTCCCGGAAAAGAGTTAGCTGTATGTAGAGTGAAAAACGACTTCCATCCTGATGTATAAAATGCGTTATGGAGCCAACACCACACAGGTCATCAGCAGCACACGAAACTTCCGCCATTTAAGCACTGTACATCTCCATCTGTATGTCCGGTACTGAATCAGGGTAACCTTGCCCAATACTCCTGTTTGTGCTAAAAGAGAACAAACTTTACTACCACAACAATAAAGCGGAACAGACCTCAACTCGTACCCACCATGGCTAAGGTCAGCATTGCGCACCAGAGGGACACAGCTTTCCCGCAATCCAGGCTGAACTAACTTCAACAGTATAACAAAGAAGCCGACACCATACTCCCAAGTTTCGACCTTTCCTAACCTAGCACTTGAAGCCATTATTTCAGGGTCTATTCAGCAATGCCCCTGCCCCAAACTACCACAGTAAAGCACATTAACAGTCCTACCTCAGTTCACTATGCTTATGTAACTTTCTCTCTCTTGCCTCCTCCAATAGCGTCTCCTATAAGACAAGCTTAGTGTGAAACACGACGTACATCTTTGTTTAAGAGGTTGGAGTATATTTACTTAGCATAGAAGGGATCAATGTTGACGTTAAATGTAGTGAAATAAATAAATGACGAAGTGCTGCAGAGAGCAGGAACAGTGCCTTGTCTTTTGTAAAAACAATTCGAAAAAGACAACTCGAACTTCTAGGACACGTAATGAGAAAGGAGGAGCTAGAGCATCTTAGTGTTACAGGTATGATCAGCGGAAAGCGAAGCAGAGGAAGGAAAAATAAACTTACATATCCAGCCTAAGTAGATGGATGAATGTTACAGAGCAAGAGCTGTTAATGACTACAAAAGATAGGAAGTCCATGATCGCCAACGTCCCTGTGGGACATGACACTTGAAGAAGAAGAAGAAATAGATAAATTGAGGTTCGGTGAGAATTCGAAATGATGTAAAATATATGGAAAGTAGTCGAATGAATCAAGGAGTCTTGGAATTTTGGAGCATCGAATACGAGTAATAGATACCACGTACCGAATTATTTAATAAATAAGTAAATAAATATTAAAATTATTGAAACGAACTATTTGTATGGCATTTATTTTAAACCTGTAAATAGGTCTTTTAGGTAACGAAGGAGACTGGAATGGGACGAGAGAGGAACTACTTTCAAATGTCTTCTTTTGATGTAGGACAGCGATTGATGGATAGACACTTCTATTTAAAATCATCTCTCTCCTGTTTTGAATTACATGTTAAGCATTGACATGAGGAATTATTGCATTTCTGCTTGATTTTGTCAGATTGCCATCACTAGTTGCGAAAGCTTCATATGTGCATATGTAGTTTGATTAAAAAAGAACCCAATAACACGAATTGAGAACATACGGGGGAGCTAATGCTGTCCTCTTACGCATGAACTTGACACTTTCAAACCTCATGTCCATCGCCATCTTCTTGGAATTTTTAAAAAATTTTGTCTTTTATTACTTCCATTTTTCTGTTTAATTTTTATTTTCACATCTTTCAAAGTAACTCAAAAACTTGCATTGGCAACCCCGCCTTGTATTGAGTGAAGGATTTATAAAAAACACCCCCTAAAAGCGTAAGAGCTTGGGGGCTTCATCCCCAAAAGTCGGGCAACACAAGATTTGGGTGGCAATTACAAATATTTTGAACTGACGGCAAATGATGAAACTATAGACATGGAACTAGATATGTAGCCTATAAACGATCATGATATGTGATGAAGTATAATTTCCCAATGTTTGTTTTAATCTTTTCTGATTAGACGTTGATGGTCGAACATCTTCTGCCTAAGTTTTCTACATAATTTTTCAAATGACATTTTAATTTTTCAGAGGAAAACGAGTCAGCGCGCACTCTTCCGAGAAAATATGCCAGTACTCCTATGATTAAAAGGGTCACAATTAAAGCTGTTGCTTCAAAGGTGGATGAAAGACGTGTTGTTACAAGAAGGTGACATTTCATAAACAGAAAGTTGATTGCAACAGGCCTGAGGATAACCAACTATAGCTACTGTTTTAAGTAAGATACTCGGCCTTTGGAGGGGGGGGGGGGACTTTTCATATCTAAACCCCATCCTTTTCAATAAACGATACCAATATTTGAACAGTATACAAAAAAATTACGGGAAAAAAAGAACGTACAGATCATAGAAGCTTCAAGGGAGTATCATTCGAGAAGATCATGGGGTTTAAAAGAAATAGTTGAGTATGGTCTAAAAATGAAAACGGAAACAAACTGAAACATTTCATATGCCTTACTACAATAATTGAAAGGTGATTGGAGATATAGAGTTCGTACCCCCTGGCTAACATCAAGTATGCGGTATGTTAATATTTTATGATAATTTCCGTTCTAATTATGCAGATAAATTTGCGTAGGCAGAGAGCACGCAATTTTCGACCGTGTTATTACACCGAAAAATGTTATACAGTGGCTTCATCTAAAAACTAACATAGCACAAGTGAAGTTTTGCATCATCATAAAACAAAGACACTATATGAATGTTTGGTATGGTGATATCATATAGCAGATTCTCCATTTCGGGGTATATAATCATCCTCTTTAAAGTTTTTTTAGCCTAGGAAGATTCTAACTTTTATCTACACTTGCAAACGTTGTAGTCTTGGGCATATATTTACAACGGAATGAAAATAAGTGTAAAAGCTGTCATGCTGTTAACTTAGTCTCTGAGATTGGTGAGTTGTTTGGCCGAAATACGTTGCACTACAGCAACAACTCTGAAATTTATAAACAAAAAAGATGACAGTAATTTGAGGATCCTATCATTAACTTGGGAAATGGTGGAGAGGAGACGAGAGAGAATAAAAAGTGATGGTACAAAGAGAGAAACAAAAATGAGAGAAACAACAATGGTGAAACAACGATGATGAAACAGCAATGATGAAAATCGACGAAAAATGGTTAGAAGTAACGGCTGAGGCTCCCAAATAATTTGTGAGGAGTCTCTGAGATTGGTGAGTCGTCTGACCAAAATACGTTACACTACAGCAACATCAGAAATTTATAATCACAAAATATGGCAGTTATTTAGGATTCCTATCAGTAACTTAGGAAAATGGTGGAGAAGTGACGAGAGGGAGTGAAGACAAAGCGCAAGCAAAGATGTTTTAAAGCAGAAGCATAAAAATCATATACAGGTGTTCTGATTTCTACTTGTAAAAGGTAAAACAAAACTTCCGATATTTTTGGATAATGATTGGAAAAACTTCAGGAGGTATAACTGCCTTTAGCAAGAAAACACTGAACTATGAATCAATAAACCTCATAGATTAATCATAACGAGCAAGTCAATTATAAGACTTTAACATTTCAAAATTGAGTAGGTTATAAATAGAACAGAAATTAAAGCAACGTTTGATTAAAGTAAAAACAAGGCCTTTCTTATCATCACCAGGAATAAAACTATCACGTATTGTGAGAAGACATGTGAAGGTTGGTTCACGATACGAAGTAGTACTGAAGCAGCCATGCAAACATTAAAACATCCAATAACGGCAATATGCCCTTATTTTGTATTTTAACAGAAAAAGTCATGTTGGGATGTTGACTGGTAATAGGATCAATGAAAGTTGGAACATTTGGTATATAATTTAAAATAGCAAAACAATCATTAAAAATGCTGTTGTAAAATAATGGGCGAAGAGAGGAAGAGCAAGTAGAAATAAACTCATTTTCTAAATGGAAAGAAATGTATTGGCGAACAGAGTGCAAACGGCGGAACCCATTGCCGCCCCACTTATCTGATAAAGACTTTGCTATAAAGCAAAAAATACCTGTTTTTGGCAGATAGATAGATAAACCTGAAAACTGATTTTGTTTAAAACCATGGAAGAAATGCGAGTTACTGAATACAGATCTGAAAGTAAAACCAACAGTTTCATCAAAAGGACGTTTGTAAAGATAGAATTGTCATAAAGACTAACCATAGCAGCATGTTCAGAATCAAGATAAGATTTGCGGAGGTCTGTTAGATGTGAGAAGATGTCCATAACAGTTTATCGATTGTAAGAAAATGCGATCAAAGGGTGACCAAATGCTTCGTTAAGTTACAGGAATGAGTCTAGACAGCTGAAAAAATTGGTCTAAATGATGACCTAGACTACTGGACCTTAGGAAGTCCGTAAATTATACTAGGTCATGAAGCAACAGGCCGCAGTTTCTTGTATAAAGATTCTGAGAAGACAGTTTGGTCGTAAAATTTGTGGAGAAACGTCTGAATCTTATTCTCTCTTTCGATCGCAGCTTCTAAGGAATCGATCTCTAACTCCTTGAATTTAGATATGTCGGGAAGCAATTCCATTTTTTTGTCAACATAAGACTGGCTATTCATAACAAGGACACTATTTCCCTTATCACGATACAGTATAATAATGGTAGGATTTTAGTAAGTGTTGCACTGAACAAAAGTGAACTATGTCATCACCAGGTCACCATAGCTGGGCCTGATAAACAGCACCCTGCTTCTGCGTGGGTCCCGGGTTCGTATCCTGGTGGTGACATTTTCTCGTTTCTCTAGTATTTCGTCAATCTTGATGATGTCAGGCTGATTTGATAATCTCTTAAGTAACTTACATTTATGCAACGCGAATATATCTTAGGAGGAGACGTCCGGTATCCAGATAAAGGTACATCTTTAAAATTTAGTTTTTATGGCGTGTGTTGTATGCCCCACGGCCCCTTCGCTGGAATAGCGTTTATGAGCAAAATGTAAAACAAGCTTAAAAAATCTTCGAGTTTAAAAGAGAATTATAGTATAACTGAGAAGAGGGAGATTTTTATCTTGCCAGTTACTCGATTTGTGACTAAAAAACGTGTTTATTCTTCGTGATTTTATCACTAAAAATTTCGTGCTGTTTATAAGCGACTCTTCGTAGGGAGTGCTTATAACGTTATTTCTATCAAATTAAAAGAAAATAACCAGTTTGAAGAGATACTAGAGAACAGTGAAAATACTACCAGCAGTATTTGAATCAAGGGCCCCACGCATTTGCGGCGTGCTACTCTACCAACTGAGAAATGGTGACCCGGTGATAACATAGTTCACTTTTCTCTAGTCGCCACAGTAGCTCCTGATACTCCACCGGTGGACATAGCATCAAGCTCTACGCAATTTTGGAGACCAGCCTCTCCGTGCCATGTGACTTAACCATGGGAGGGCCGCCATCCGACCCATAATGCTGTCCACAGCGCATTGAAAATACAGAGTGCCATAGAGAAGAGAGGATTTGAAGGTATCAAGTTTGATAAAAAATACTTTTCTCTGGTATCTCTTGAAACTTGATATTTTCAAATCCTCTTTTCTCTAGAGCACTATAAAAGAAAACTAAGTTCAATTCTACTGCTAAATAATTTTGTGGGAACAGAGATAATGCCTCAAAAAGGTTTGAAGAGTTGATTATGAGATATTAGGGATTATATAGAGCCACGAGCCTACTAGGCTTCCTCCTGTCTATATAGAGTTAAGTGTGAAGGTGATCAATGGCATGCAAATGTATGAGAGCTGCATGGAGGAAGGCCAACAACATGTTCCCTAGAGATAAGATCATGGCACATGCCGCAATCACATTTTGTAATACTATAGTTTCAGAGGACTGATCTCTAAAAAAGACTGGATCAAGCTTCCCATTGTTTCCAACAACCAAAAAAGTTTGGTCACGAGTACTAGTCCTCTGAAGTTTAAATAGCGCGGGAAGGTTCGCCATGTTACGTAACATCGTTTGCAAGCTTTAATTGACGGGGACTGAAATGGCGTCCAACGACTGACCTTACTTTGAGATAGAAGATGCTCCATCCAGTGTATTTTAGAGATCAGTGTTTTAGAGTGCCTGTCTGGCCAAGTAATATAGATACACTGTAGAAGACAATGGTAGTCTAGTCAAGAATGTAGGTAAGAGCATACAGGCGGAATGGAATAGATGGCTGTAAGTACCAGGGGCAACAAGTGTGACTGTCTGTCAAGTCGCACATTCTTGTTGATAGGAGTTTCGTGCTTTCCTGATAAATATTCATCAAAGACTGCTCAAACAACGAATTCCAGGTTTACGAAATAGCACTTTTCAGTCTAGTCCTCCTTAAGAAATCACATGTGCAAGAGTATACGGTCCTTGAAGATAGTTATCTACTACAAAATAATAAAGAACAAGTAAAATAATATAAGAAAGGTGAATAAAACGATAAAATAGGAACACTGAGAAACGATGATAAGAGAGACTAAAACTTACTGATTTGAGATCTTTACAACTCTAGAATTTACCTTTTTACAAAACTGGTTAATCTTTACTCTTCTCTCTCTTTTATGACCTACAGAAGCCATAGGGTACTGAAAGGTTTGCAATTCACTGCATGCTGCAGAGACAACAAGAAAAGTGTGGAAAACTAGTTGAAGGGGGAAAGATAAAAGAGGACGGTCCAACCGTTAGTAACCTACTTCGTACTACCTACCTAGTAACAGAAATTCCTTATTATATTACACCTTAGAAATCAAATTGGAAGAGACAGAAATGAAAATGTCGAGGTTTTTTTGCGAGTCCGTCGTAGAAGTTTGCAAAAGGTAGCCTCGTGTACAGTAGATGATTTATAGCCCACCACTTTTAGCCTCGCTGTAGTGTATGGTAACTTGAATATCAGGTCATGTTTGAGTCCAAGCTACTGCTGCTTGCGACGAACCAATCAAAAATGAAGAGCTGTAGTCACACTCACTTACTAATCCTCGAGCACCGTGCGGTGCGTAGAGCCAACTTGCAGCACAAGTGTTAGCCAGTGCTGACGATCGGCAGCGAGATAGAGGCACTCCACAGGATAGCAGATCTTTGGCGACGACATCCAGCCATCGAGTGCGAGGTGCACCTTGTGGGCGTCTCCATCCTGCTGCAGAGCTGTAGTCACATGACATAAATCAAGAGATCACTTTTAGGCCATCGTTACTTCTTCAACCGCAGCTACGATGCACCATATTTGATTTGAAATGCAAATAGGTTATGGTGTGATCTAATTAGCTAAGTGTTGGAAAGATGTTAGTTTGGCTCGGATAGTGTACGATTAGAGGCTTGGTCGGCCGTGGTGACTGTGTCCTTCACTTGTTTGTTATCAGTTTTATGAGGTTCCTCAAGGCTGGAAACAGGGTGTGCATTAATTACTATCGCTAATGAATGAGTACAATATATTGGGTCAGTGCCATGACGGCAATGACTTGAACGGCACTAATTCGTGCAAGTTGAAACAAAATCCAAGACCTTGGACCAAATCTACTCAATAATGTGTGACGATTGAAAGCTTTTCTTATTGCTATTTCTAAATCCATTGAAATTGAGGATGATTTCCTGATTTTGAAATAAGGACCTATTCACAAGCATAAAAATCAAATGAACACTGCGGAGTGTACAAGACCAAAAGAAGTATACAAATTTGCATTGTAAATGGATAGAACTGCTGTTTATCATAATATCGACTGGTGTTTGTCGCTAACGGATGCTACTAGTGAAATATAAGAGAACAGAGCGGTGCAATGAGTCAGCTCCCTGTGGTGCTTAGGTTAAAGTCACATGACCACGGGCGTGGCTGTAGTTAACGTATAAGTCTTGCCAGAGGGAAAATGTAGTAGGTATGATATTCCTTTGACGGAACAGTCGAAGCTACCAAACGGTATGTAAATCTTTATATAGTAATTCGTCGTTTCATGTACCTTACTTACTATCTATTATAATCTTACTGTTAATTTTACATTTATGTAGAATGTTATCGCGAAGAAATGCCAAATGTAAAGATGACAGGTTGTCGTTCTTTGGCTCGCGCATTAACATTGGTCATAGAAGAAACTCCTGCGTAGATCGCGGGCAGCTACAAGGGTAGACAATATAAGAAAGACAAGTATTTTTGCATTGGTTTCCATTTGAAAATGATAATTTGATACTATTATCTTCTTAAACAGCGTCTCAAAAGTCGTGTTACAAACGAGACCAACTATGTCTCCTTCCGTTGTCTACAGGGAATAGCAAAAGTTAACATGTCCTAACGCACTGGGACCAAGTCAGTTACCATGGAAATTTAACACGACCGAATTCAATTCTTTCATTGTTTAGTAATACAAATGAAGGGCTAACTGTACAGACATTGAATACAAGTGGATAGATAAGTTTCTTTTCACTTAACTATGTCAATTCACGCAAACAAAGTGATCTTTATTTTTAGAATTCGGAATACAGATATTGCAAACCAAAACGGCCCTATGACCCTTGAAGTGTCCACGTTTGCTAAACGCTACGAAATAGCTCAGTGTTTATCGTATCTTTGTTACAATGTTAAAAAAAAGCTGATTCTGGAATACTGTTAAATAAAATACTGGTTGATCACAGAGATATCAGAAGTTGAACCAGTGTGATAGGGCCAAGGGTGAGGATATGAATTCTTTCTTATCCCTGTTAGTCAAGATTATGAAGCTTACTGGAATTTGCAAAGTGTGTCTATATTTATAGTGATGCTGTAAAACATGATAGAAGATGGGTCCTCGGTATTGATCACTCTACTCACCTCTGGATCCGCGCGGGTATAAATTTAACAGCCCGGGTGTAAATTTAACAGTCCGAGTATAAATTTAACAACCCGGGTATAAATTTAACAAGCCGGGTATAAATTTAACAACCCGGGTATACATTTAACAACCCGGGTATAAATTTAACAACCCGGGTATAAATTTAACAACCCGGGTATAAATTTAACAACCCAGGTATAAATGTAATAACCCGGGTATAAATTTAACAACCCGGGTATAAATTTAACAACCCGGGTATAAATTTAACAACCCGGGTATAAATGTAATAACCCGGGTATAAATTTAACAACCCGGGTATAAATTTAGCAACCCGGGTATATGCAAGAGTCTCATTAACAAGATTTACACTCAAGTCATATGATATGATTAACACTTTTACATACTTAAGCCTTAACAAAAGACTAAATAACGCGGATGTGCACTTTTTAACCATATTTATTTGTTCCTTAGACTTATCCTGTACTGGCAGTGGCATTCAAATTTGACTTCGATTCATCTGTCATTAGCACTAGCACGTGATGCGAGGATCTCGAATTGGTCTAACGATTTGTACGATTATTTGGGTGTTCAAAACTCTATGAGCATTCCCTGATGTCGAACATGAGTATGAGCATTTCCTGATGTCGAACATGAGTATGAGCATTTCCTGATGTCGAAAATGAGTATGAGCATTTCCTGATGTCGATAAGTGATGTCGCATATGTTTTGTTAAAATGGCATAAATCATAGTTAAATAATACAAATGTGTTCATAGCATTCGACGGTAGACCTAATCTGTCAGGTAAAGATCGGTTGTAAAGCACCTGAATGTATCTGTCACAGAAAAGGTGCTATTTGAATATGATAAACTTTACCTCTCCTAAAAGCGGACTTAGTTCGATATCAATGTACTCGAACAAGCCTTCTACTTTCGGACCATGGCGGCCTGTATGAGCACATGTGTAAGCTAAATGGCTGCTGAATGATGGCCTCCTTATTGGTGTTTACCACTCATCTCTTAAAAAGCTGGATCGAGCTTCCCATCGTTTCAAGCAGCGAAAAAAGCGTAGTCACGAGAACTAGCCCCCCTTACTTAAAATAGCGGCGGGAAGGTCCGCCATGTTATTTAACATTGTTTATAAGCTCTGTTTCATACGGAATGAAATGGCGTGCAGCAACTGACCTCACTTTGAGACGGAAGATGCTCGATTCCGTGTTTTTCCGAGATAAGTGGTATTCACTAACTAGAGAAATAAGTTATTGTGTCTTAATATATATTCCCTCCTTGAAACTACAAGATCTAGAAACAAGTAGAAATTTGCATCAAGTGTCTTTAGTCTCAATAATCAGACGGAAATATTTCTCTCCTACAAACTTCATTTTAAACTATCAAAAAGGGAA
>JAAAKL020006790.1:0-17609 GCA_010016065.2 Carybdea cf. marsupialis auct. non (Linnaeus, 1758) | reverse complement strand
AAGAAACATATTTTGCAGCTAGGTTCTTCCTCGGTGCTTCTTATTCTTTTATATTTCCCCTTCAAATGGCCCAAAGTGGACTCCATGGTCTGAGTGTACGCAGGCCCAAAGTGGACTCCATGGTCTGAGTGTACGCAGGGGTCATATGATTTGACGAAATTTTGTAACTGATTGATTTCCTCTTTTGAAGAAGTTGCTTCTTAACTGAACTTTCTGTAACTTTTAAATGGTATTTCCACTCTGTTGCCCTCTAAAAGTGATGTTTTGGTAAAGGATGAACAACTTCTTTCCGTGGACATTTCACTAAAGTTTACTTAAAAAGCAGCCTACATTTGTTTTTCCACTGAGGACTTCGAAAACAGTGAACAGGGAATCCCAAGATTCCCTGAGCCAATCAAACAGTGGCATGTTTAAGCCCACGAATTAGGAAACCATGTTTTCGTAAACTAGGGGAATCTCTAAGGAATTAATAAACCAACCATAGAAAAATTAAGCCCTTACCATTTGAGTATTTTACGGACAAATGTGACTCAAGTAACGACTCGAAATTGACTATACCCTGGGCAATCTAAAAAGATTCGGCAACAGTTCCTTGCCACTTATTTCATAATCGCCATAGCAGTTTTGTCGCCACAAACATACAGAGAATGATACTGCCAAACACTGCACGATAGTTGCACTGTTGATTATTACATTAATCGATAGATCATTATCAAACTACATTAAAACATGGATTTTGCCTGTTACGAGATGTTATCTAGGTGACGCATTAATAACTGTAAAATTTCAAGATGGGGAGAGGAAATTAGCTGAAGTTTAACAGCAGGATTATTTTGGGAAAGGAATGAAAGAACAAATGGTTGATTTTATCAAATTCACGTTTCCCCTTTTGTAGGATAGTTTTCGTGAACAATTTTGCCTTTGGTCCTGTTGTCAACCACCAACTAAAAGAAAGATTCCAGGCAATGAAAGAAGGTAAGGAAGTTGCACCCTTGTAATGCCATGGCAATTTTAACCTATCCATACCTTTCAGGGAGCGAACTAAGGAGAATTTCTGTTATCGGACGTTTTTCAAGACGGCGTTTTGCCCCCTTAGTGACACCGCGATATTTTACTGTAATTTCAATACTGTTAATTTCCTGGTTGGACGTTTTTGGATTTTAAGAGTCGTCTTGAGCGGGTGAATGCTTAAAATGATGGGAAACATCGGACGTCCGGACCTTTATTTCGGCCCCCTGCCTTTTTAGAAATGTAAGCGAATCTGGCGCTAGCTACCTAAAACCTGTTTCTGTAACGGTGAGACTGCTTGTATGAAAGGTGCTTAAATGTTGCAAAGGGTTTTTCCACGAGTGAAATAGTATGGATTCTAGACAGTGCTACTGCTTCAATTATGACACTCTATTCGTGTTTTAGGAGGTGAATAAAGTGAGGTAAATACGTAATGTGATATCAGGACCATAACATTTCCAGTCCAGAATATTCTGTATCAGATCCTAGTTACTTCTGCATTTTTGAGCAGCTGTTATTCATGTTGGGAATCAACAGCCGTTTGATTTGTAACCTCAACCGTCATGTTGACTCTGAGATCAAATTTACTGTGGCATCCTCCCACAAGGAAATTGGAACGATGTTCAATTTGGGAACTTGGCAGGCAGTTAACGCTTGTTTAGAGCCGTTCTTTAAGGTCTCCATTGCTTAAAATGTCGTTTAGATGCCAACTGATAGATGTTATTGTCAGAAATGTCAATCTAAAGGAATTATCTGTAACAGATTTATGTTTCATTCATTTTTCTTTCTTCAAACAGGTGCCCGAATTGTTTCCTCGAGGGAATTTTGCCCCCTGTCTTTTAAATTCAACAGTAGGAATTTGTCAGGTAAGGGTAGCAAAATATACAATAATTATTTATTTAATATCGCATGAGCGCTGAGAAGACCTTGTACATCGTATCTTTATGCCACCTGTCAACGTATCCGTCAATCGATGGAGTTATTTATATGGTATGGTGGTAGCAAGACCGTGATGCATGGTGCTTTGGTGCATTATAGGACTGGGGTGTTCTGCAGGCAATATTTGTAAAGAGAAATTGACCAGGAAGAACATGAAAGTCTGGTATGTGATGGAAGTTCTAGACATGGCAGGCATGTTTGCGACTTGATACTTTGCTGAGAACTGTCACGTGATATCTGTCGAATCAGAGGGAAGGCCGAGATGGTACTGGCAGGTTTTTGGTACCGGCAGGAAGGCTCGATATTTGTATTATTGGGCTTGTGTACTCAAGCACTGGTAGTCGAATGAGAGTACCCTTTGAATATATTGAGGACAAGCCCCGTGTGCATGTATTGAGAGCAAGCCCCGGATGCATGAACCGAGAACAGGGCCCGGATGCATGTATTGAGAACAAGCCTCGGATGCATGTATTGAGAACAAGCCCCGAATGCATATATTGAGAACGGGCCCCGGATGAACCGAAGTCCCTAATAATTGTCCAATCTTGCCAGCAAGTAATTGTTACATAATTTTGCAAAAAGGATAAAAAATGCCTACATAATTTAAATGTGCAGTTACACATTACTGGATTGTTATATTTCTTCGAGTGGGACGCGGTTTAATGTGAATGGTGTTAAAAAAGCTGTGCTCTATAAGTGCTCTGTGCCCGTTTCTTTTGATAAACATACAATTGAAATTCATATTCAAAGAATTTTACTTGTTACACGCTGTGTACTTAAGTATTGCGTATATATTTTTTTCATTTTCTCTACAGAATTAGGCGCGATGATGCGCGTATCCGAGTTGAAACCAAGGAGTCAATCCTCTTCAGTATCTTGGACTGGCAAAATTGTATCTTATTATCTCCATGTAGTGGATAGAACCAGGGTATGTTAGTTGTATGTACTTGATATCTGATCATACTACTCCATTCTGTGCCTTGCATTACATTATGAAATCTATGTATTGCAGGAAAGGTTGTAAAATATGTGCACTATCGTTTCTGATGTAACTGCAAGGATTGTAATGTGACCGTGTAGAAAATCAGCCGCCTTTAGTAAAAGCAGTTACTCTGTACCTTGGTAAATTCTTTTCTAAGAGAAAACTTGAAAGATAACTGAGGACTATGGAGATATTACATCTAATACTAACTTTGTAGCTATGTAACACGATAACACACGATGTAAGTATTTTCTTAGCCTGCGTTGAAGTCTCCTTTATGTAAGTGGTTTACATGATGTTCATTATCGTGGTTTCCTATTGTTAATTTGACAAGGCTACTATCATACCTGAGTTTATTGTCTCCCTTTTCTGTTGTGGAACAATAAAATTGTATGCATATTGTTGTTTGGCACGCCATGTATTTGTTTGTATGCCAACTCAATGTTTTTGTTGGGTTCATTGGCTTTTTACTTTGTGCGTTAGGTTTCTTGTTCAACATAATAATTGAAGCTTATTTCTTTGTAGTTAGAAAAATACTTCTCAATTTTGAAGAAGAAAAAAGAAGGGGTGCCCCTCGACGAAGATGAGATGTCTTTATACTCCGAATCGAATACGAGTATGGAAGAAACTGCGAAGGCTGATACCCTGGAATCCAATTTGGATGACTTATATTTAGGAGCAACAACAAGACATCAATGGCAATTGCTTGTGTCAACAATAAAAGCAAGTAAGAAAGAGCATGACCTTATTAAAGCGGGTCACAGGGTTAAAGAGCGCGATGAAAAGGGTGCTGTGAAATCAAAGAAGAGATTAAAAGAGACACTAGTTGAAAAACCAAAGGAGAAGACGCTGGTAAGTTTTAACAGAAGGGTGCATAGGGTAATGGCATAAGCAGGGGTTTATAAAGGATATTGCGTGCTTTTTATTAGGATTATTGCATTTGTTTGAATTGTTTCGTACGTGGTCTCCTATTGCCGCTGCCATTACCAATTTTGCCTCATAAAGATTTACCTTACCTAGATTTACAAGTAGATGGTTCTACTTGTATGTACACTTAATCGTCGTTCTCCATATCAAGAGACAATTTTCAGCTATTTAGAACAGTAACATCTGCTGACTCAGGTTAACCCACCAAGTACATCAAGGACCACGATTTGAAGCACTGTCTTAATTTTTAAGCTGATAACAATTTATGCTATTAGTAATTGGCCTATTCAGTAATTGAGAAGGCAACACGTAACCTTTATCTTACGGTAACTCGAGTGTTATGCCCTAATGTTCTCATTGGAAAGAAATTGAAGTGGTTCCCACCATACCACATCAATAGATGTCATTATCGTAACTTAACTACCTGCGTAACTGTTTTGTTGTCATGCACGTCTACATTTTAGTTGTCTTTGTTGGGGTTTTCTGTAGAGTTTTTTATGGGTTTGCCAATTTCTGTTAGTTGCATCTTTCGTTCGCATGTCGATTCTTTGTCTCTGGGTCTGACATAGTGTGCCACCAGGTTTTCTAATCAGTTGTTGGCCTGCATTTGCAGGAAGGGGCCCTGACCAAGAAGATTGTGGAAAAGTACAAGAATCAGGAGAAACAAAAGCGACAGAAGGGCGTTTTGCAAGATAAGAAATGCAGCAGGAAAAAGAAGGCCATGACGTCGGAATCCCAAGTTTCGGCATGTAGTGCTTTGATTTTTTAGTTCTCAAGCCTAAGTTTCAGAACAACAAACACTCTATGATGTATTACGTTTTTACATATTAATACTAATAGTAACACTCTATGATGTAGTACGTATTACACTGATGATAGAGACGCTTTTGGGGCTAAAGTTTGGTTATACGTAATAAAAACTTTATTTGTGAAATCCTCCGTCATTCTATCAACATGAAAACCTACTTATAAATTGAATATCTCGTAGCTAGAAAAGTCAACGCGGAAACCAGCTGGTGACGCAGTTCCATGATACCAAGCTGGTGATTTACAATTTGATCTGATATCGTCTGTTTCTTACAATTCATTTGATATGTAGATCACTAGATTCTTGACATGTGTAAAGTTACGTAATTTTACATGTGTTGATTACTCGTGCACCTTGGAGACCTTTTCCATATGTTGGATTGTGCATTCACTGTGGAGACCTTTTACTTGTGTTAGTGGTGCAGGATACCATGTAAATGAAGGTTGTCGCTGCACCCTTTTGATATTCTTGTCCCGAGTCATAATCTGCTTTTTTTTACTTTTACGATACTCTGAAAAATGTTACCAGTGCTATGATAAAAGTGGAGTACATATTATTAAATAATGTCTTTTACACTTGTTTTAGGATGATGATAGAAAAGCCGTTCTTGACATGGAAGGGATTTCGAGAGACTTGGACGGCATGTTTGGTAAGTGTAAGGAACGTAATTTTAACGCACAGTGCCTGTAGTATACACTGTAAAACATTTTCATTTTTATTTGATACCAAAGCAATTGTGTTTATGATATGTCAGTTCACCGCAAGGGTCGTGCAAGTACTATTGGTTAATTGAATTTTGTCGCAGTGGCATAGTCAGCCAATTATGCTTCCTCCAGTTGTGAGTTTTGTGGTGAAAACTTCCCTCTTAAAATTTAGTTGAGAAAGTAATGGTAAGAATAGAACGACCACAAACTTTTGCACGTTGTGTGATTTGAGAACGACAACAAACCAAGAGACGGTTGCGATGGCCACCCCTCCCCTCTTACTTTGAAGATGGGATTAACTTTACCCGTAACTAATTCAAACGACCGTTCAAACGTTCTTTCCCGAACGTAACAGTTGCTAGCCGTACCCACTTCTGTGGTATAATCGGCCTCCAGCATATAGTCCACATGACAGTTTCTTTGTGGCCATTGGTTTTAATCCTGTATTGGGGGTTTTTGGCACTTTTTCAAGTCATAACCCTGGTTTTGTTACAACAGCGTCATGTGATTACCTGTTGAGAAAATTTTAAACTTATTATCAAATATATGAACAGCAGTGAGTCGCCCATCCTTTACATTGCCGGTTGCTATCATGTTGCTAAAGGTCTCTGCCTGCGGTCGAAACGAAACCTCCTCACCGTAATCATTCGTACGAGCGACAGTTCGAATCACAGGAGCTCTCTGAGGAAAGTTAAGTGTTGACAATTACTGATGCTCTCATTCCTCCCATATATTTGTTTTAAAAACTTTGTTTCAGCACACCTTTTTAGTTTTACGTAAAACTGCTGCAGAACTACCATTCTAATTCAATGTCGATTTTGGAAAAAATGATTGTAGATACTTTCATGTCATACCTCCCACTACGACGTCGCAAAAAGGCTTGTGAGAAGTAGGAAGCGTGAAGCAACAAGAATTCAAATATCAATATTTTTATCACATTTATTTTTCCGATTTTTAAAATCATGATTAAACAACAATCAACAATAACGGTACTCACATGAATATAACATGACTTGATTTGATGAGAGCCTAAGTTTATTGTTACTTTGTTTTCAATTTAAACGTTCTCAGCAATTGAACGGTGTTTACAGCTATTATTCGAGCGAATTCATCGAAATCATCCACTACACTTTCCTGAAATGCCCCAGCGCGGGCAGTCGAAGGCCGTGTCTCTGGTTTTTCTACTTAATCCCTGTTTTCTGTCTCTTTCTATATCATCGAGCGTATTCTTCCGTATTTGCTGATCATTCAATCTGTGGATTTCGTATTGTTTACAAGTGTTGGAGTAGAACCCACTTCTATTTAGATCTTATTCTATATCCTAGTATACCCTCCCAACCTAAAAATTGATCGTCGTAACACCTCCTAGTTTTATGAAGAGAGGTACGGATACCGAGTAGTATCAAAAATTGATACCGCTGTCGTGTACCATGATTCCGTGCTTTTTCGTCAAGATTTAGTAAAAGCTTTCACTTATTTTGCCTATCTTTGTAGGCTCCATGAAAGCCCAGTTCATACAGTTTCTGACATTTGCAAACAGCAAGGAGTATGCGACTCATCTGATAGCGTCCATAGAACAGGAGAAGGTAATTGCAGTGCAGTTGTAATGTTCAGTGCAGTACAGCATCCCGGGGTGCCTGGCTGTGAAGAAGTGCTGTTATTAGTTTATGACTTGTCAACGTACCTTCATAAAAATAGTGGCGGATGAAAGGATTGTGGTTAAAGTGACAAAACACTAAGTCGCTTCAGTTTACAGCTGTTGCTAACGTTTTGTCATGGACATGTTTTGCCAGTCAGAAATTGTGTATGTTCGTTACGTACGTAGTTTCTTTTAATTTTCTGACTTTCTCTCCGTAATGTACGCCAAGAACCGTCAAGTTCACTCATCTTCGTTACTGCCATTTAGGTGAACCCTCAGTTTCAATTGTTTGCATTGAACTCCGACTGGCCACATCAGAATTTATGTAAGCGTCTAGTGATCTCAAGTATTTATAGGCAGAGAGTATCCTTATTATCTTCTATTGTATCTTATTTGATTTAAACAATGTAATGACTTATTGCTTAACATCCTTGATTTCTTTCGGTTGCTTTGCATTCACACCTATTGTTTCTCAGTAATGGTGTAACTGTACACTCTTTACACTATCAGGCAAGAAAAAGATTGTTACAGAGAGATGTTTCCAAGATGGAGGGGGAAGTAAGTTCAATTTATGTCAACCGGATCTATATTTCATGTAATATTTACTTCCAATGCAACATGTTGTGGTGATTGATTGCTGGATGTTTGTTAACGATGGACTCAAGTAAAGGGGCGTACGGCATTGCTGTACATCAGTGCAATGATTAGCCTAAAGATTTGAGAAGTATCTATCGAAACGTAGCTCAGAGAAAGGCCAAGACTCACGACATGATAAACGTCTACTATCCATGCTTTTTGTAAAGTCAATTCGCAAGGCATAAGGTGCTTATTGGAGCATTTCCCGGAAGCTTTGTGAACGTTATTCGTCAACTAATATGAGCTATTAGGGCAACTGAGGTTCATGATCATTTCGTAAATCAGTCTATCGCCCCTATAAAGTGGACTCTCATATTTTGGGTTAAAAACTGATTTTTCGGGATAAGAGTGTTATGAGCGTATACAAGGTGAAGGATGGAGAGAAGTGTGTACATTTATTACAAAGCGTTGTAGAGGCAATGGCCATCGTAGCTCACGGCCTCTTATGGGAGGGAGAGGCAGTAATTCCTCAAAATGGGGTACTGAACGTTTAAGCTCGATACTCACCTTGGTTTATTACCACGAACCCGGTTGGATTTAACAGAGTATTATTGCTAGTTTTATTTTGCTAGTCAGTCTGCCATCTCCACTTGATCATTAATCTGGTTGCGTGAAACCGTAATTTTGGGGATGGCGTCCAGGAGGCAGAAGGTTTTGGCAGCCTGTAGTGCTTTCTTGTACGACGGACGTGGTAACTGCAGCTTCAGACCACAGTGAATAACGAGAGGCAGTAAATTGAGTAATGATCCTTCAACACACCTCCATCAACTTCAACTTGTATTCCATTTTTACTCTATGCAACTGACACAACTAGCTTCATTTTGTATCTTTCGGAACATAATTGCCATCTGCCCGATGGTTTAATTCTGAATGATATTTATATCCCCCATCCCGCTCGTACAGCAGCTTTTTGAAGTAGTGGTGTTGGACTCCGTAACTCCTTGACTTGGGGAGCGCCTTGATAAATTCTAATGAGACATTTCTTATTACAGTCATGGGCAGTAAGTAATTATGACATCATATATGAGGATACACTTTTTCAGTTGCTTAAATGTTTATGTTCTGGCAAGCGCTGTATTGGTGTGTCATGTGGCCGACAATGCCCCACCAATAATGCGAACGTACATTTGACGGAGTGTTTACTTATTTATATTATGTGCAGCCCCCGCCCCTCCACGTCCAAAGTACCTTCGGACAGCGCAATCGTCCTTTTAAAGTTGCTTACTTCTTTAGAAGCAATGACGATGGCGCAGTGTCATGCGTATTTATCGCGACTAATATCAAAAGTTTTATGTTTATTCTCTTTTATCACCCGTGTTTTATTACCATCATAGGGTGCATGACCATTATACGGTTCAACACATATACGGCTGGCTATTCTTTAACCGCGATAGTCGTTATAAACCCTAAGTGAGTACTGGGCATTATTATGTGAACCATCATCAATTAGAACATCAAGTAGATCTTCCGAAGCTCCCACGGATATGCAGTGCATCGGTCTTTCTTAAATAGAATTTAATCGCTTGTAATGATCATAGTGTTCATTAACTAGGTATCTATTTTAACTGTAACTCTGTGTATTTGACATTGTCTTGTTAGGTCAAACTTCTGGTTCATCGGGGTCTTCAGACGTTTACGCAGAGAATTGGGGAGGTAAGTATACGATGTCATTAAGAAACTTAATATTAAAGCTGCTCGAAATAGCGAAAACATTTTAGTATTGAAAAGCTGCAGTACTGCAGCATCAGAGTACAAAATCGTCAGAATGGAAATTCGGTTAACCATTCAGATCCGCAGACACTGATTGGTCAAACCAACACCAATCTGGCAGTCAAATTTCTTATTGTCAGACAAAAAAGCTTTTCAGTACTAAAATGTTTTTGCTGTTTCGTGCTGTTTTATTCTTTTGTACCACCAAAAACTTTTTAAATATAATATTGTTAATTCTTAATGCTAATTTTTCTTTATGATGTCTTACATCTCATTGGTCTGCGAGAACGGCGCAGGCATTCGATTGAAGATAGAGTTATGCGTGAATGAAACAGATGTCCAATGAACATTCAGCTACTTGGTCCTTGCAGGGTTTTTTTCTACAACAGTAGATACGTTGCATTTTGTGCTAGTTCTGTAAATTTAATAAAAATGCCATTGTAAACACGTTTGCAGCAGCAGGGGGTAGTTACTTAATTCTAAGTAGATCATTGCTGTGGTTTAACAGAGAAACAGATTCTGTTCTTGCATTTGCCGCCAACCTGTTCTCTTCCTTTCCCTCCTTTTGAATAAGCAGGAATAGTCTATGGCTCCTTTGCAATCTTATTGATACGAAGTGAAGGTATCCTGCGACATTTAACGCCTCCATCTCTTTGTTGTGGTCTGAGAATCACAACTAATTTATTGCAAAGTATAGTTTACTCTACCACGTGCTGCGTAAATTGTGAATTTTCGAAATTGTTTGTAGATCCCTAGCTGATTTTTGCACTCAGAACGCTGACGGCCGCTTTTTAGACTTTTATGAAGGAGTGCATTTTTAGGGGCTATGAGCTGAATATAGTGAATATAATGAGACCTTGACAAACAAGCCCGCTTTTAATTTTCCCAGTTATATTAATTAGAGAATTGTAGTGGATCATATGAAGGTGATATACCAGATTTCAAGTAGGGTTTTCCTTAGTAGCTGTTACAGCTTCTATATATTAAATACTGCAGCCACCAATTTTCTGGTAGTTGTGGTTTTTGTACTGTATATTAAATTATGTAAAATTTAAGTACAAGCTTATTTTAAGGTTTAAGTCTCCGTTCAATGCATTGGTGGGGTATAAATGGAGTGAAGTAATTTACCATAGCACTAAAAAGTTTCCTCCGATTTAGTGCTGGGAGCAATGGTTACATCTTTACGCGTTTTACTTACAGTGCTATGCATTTGTCGTTTTTAGATTGGCTTTATATTCAAGACCCCGACGGAATTACTGGAGAAGTCCAAATCTCTTTCTAAACAGCATAGTAAGTTGCAGGAGCGAGTTTTGGACATGGAGACGGAGGTTTTTCTGTTAGAGGAGAGATACAGGGATCTGGTAAGAAATGGGTCATTGTAACTCAACCGTTGTAGTGTCCTCTTAGAACAAAACATTGAAAAATTGTGTTGAAATTTTAAGGAGCGGAAAATATCCTGCTTATTCCGAATAGACGTGGGACACGCTATGGAGACGCTGTATCTTGGTAGGGAATGGGCCTACAGACATAGATACACACTCACACGGACCACAATAAGCACCTATGTAAATCTGTTAAGATACTAGGAGAACGCTGAGGCGGACCCATTCGAAGGTTGTGCTCTAGTAACTAGGCTACGGTTGCACTCCGGTTATAACATTCTTTACTTAAGTAACACAGTCGATAGTACTAAAGAACATAATGTATGTAAATGGATTGTGATATACGTAGTTCAAATCACGATGTATTTATTTCTGAATATTCAGAAGGATACATGTATATGTATATATAATATCTATGTCAGAAAAGACTAGTTTAAAATTATAAAAGAAGTAAGAAGCTGATTGAATCGGACTTCTAAATGGATGTTTACAGTTGAATTGTGGAAAGTAGTTCAGTCGAAAGGGCAGCTGAAGTAGTACGTTGCGAGGTATGTTGACATATGTAATAATTCTAGTTGTTTTTTGGGTGGTGACATTCATCTGTTATCTGGAGCCATGATAATGTTGGTTGAATAACACCCATCCGTTCAAAATCTGATTGTTACGCAAGTTCAACCTGAGATTATGAGATCTAAATACAGACTCCTTTGCTTATGGACATCAACTGTCTCCATGTATGCAGTTATCAACCTTCTTGATGTTATTTTCCTGAATTATACCTGTAAAGAAAGGTTCACGAACGGGCAATACGTGTTGTAATTGTTTGCCCCTTTATGAATTGTATTTTCAGCATTCCAAAAGAAGAAAGGAATTGCAGGATAATGGTGTCTTTGAGATGGAGGAGAAGGACACGGACCTTCTTACAGATGAGGTTAGTTGTTTTGCAGTTGGTACTTAACTACCAGATTACCCCCGAGCATGTCCCAACCGCCTACCACTCAAATGCTAAATAGGTTGCCCCTTGAAGAGGATTCCCAGTCATCGGCAGCAACAGGGGCATTTCACACCCCCTCCCTACTTTCAAAAATGAATGCAATTTATTCTTTATCCCGTTATCTGTTACCGAGTGACAATCTCACTGATTCCGCTCGACAAATTTAGGGGGGAGGGGGAACGGAGGCAAAGATATTTAAAAATCTCCACAGGACATTAACACATGAAAGAGGACAGTAAATTTTAAAGATATTCAAAATTAAATCCATAAATCGTATTCACAATATAAAATAGATCGATAACCTTCATAATTGCTCGTCAAAGCTCACAGCAATGTTCCACATATATAGATATAGTTTTGTCAGAGCAGCAACAAGTAGTGATTGATAAGACAGGACATGACCCTAAAAAATGGAGTAGCTTTCGACTACAGCAAATCTTGATTGCAACAAAGCAGCTTTGAGCAAGAGTAAGCATTGTACGTTTCAAGGAATCCAAGTTGTGATTTGAGCGCGCTGTCTTCATCGTGGCAAATAGGCGCTTCATTTCCGCCGCAACCATCAGATAGGTAGAGTTATTATCATTACGGATTACCCGACTGATAGCAGTTAGTTTCTGCAGTAGACAAGGAGTGCATTGAAGTTTACATTTTGAAATGAAATAATTGTGCAGACCATTTATGCAGCATAGATAGTTTTGCCAGCGTCTGTCTTTGCCTCTTACCAATAAGCAGAAACAGGTATTTTTCGGAATGTTAAAAAAGGTCATTTACTTTGAGGAAACGGAATCACGATGAATTCTTTCAATTTTCGGGTACATCAAGACCCGTGAAGAAACAGTGCACTAAGTAATTTGGCTGTCGTACGGGCCGTAAGTATCATCCACACCCTACGGAAATAACACTTCTGATTCTAGGCATAACTAAGGCTTCTCTTCTGTTAAGATATGAGAGCCGCAGATGTCGAGAAGACCTAAAGATTCAATGGGATTCTATCTTATATCCGTTTGGTTGCTTAAAAATTTTTGCAGTGCAGAATTGTTCTGAAAAAATTATATTGCTATCTCTTACCAATTTATGGTCTGCACGGATCATAGCATTGCACTAGGGAAACTCTTCATTAAATATGAAGTTTACACAAGCCAGGAGATAGACCAATGGAATGGTGTACGTCCACTGAAAGTTTAGCTTCGTAGATTCGTAGCCTTTGTATTCATGTTGGGTCTAACGCACCCCCTAAGCATCCAAATATGACTGAAGCATTGTAATAGTGTTTTTATGATTGCTCAAAGCAACATCTTTAAAATCGAACCAGATCAGTTCCAAATTTTAAGCAGTACTTAAAACCCCCCGTTTATTTTAGTAGCACATGTTCACGTTGTATCGGATAGGTTTTCACTTCCTTTCATTTTTTTTTTGTCCTCCGTGAGAACAGCACTTGAAAACTGATTCCTTGCTGATTCCTGATCACTTTTAAAACCGCCTCGACACGACTTGAAAATTACTGCGGAGTGACCTGTTTTGTATTTGAACGGCAGGCCTATCCGAAGTGCTTTTCAAGTCGTTGTAAAAGACAGTCGCAAATTTTGGGTTTGTTCTCCTTATTTTATTTGTTGTTGTAAATCCAGTAGCTTACACTTGTCTATGACCTCTTCTCCCTTTATGTCAACAGGACAAAGGTAGTGATTGTCGAGAGCTAACTAATAAGATCTGTGGCGCAATATTTTCATCATTAAGCCAAAGAAAACAGCTTCTTGAGGAATATACCGATGTCCAAGAACAGGTTAGCATTCTGAAGGCAGTTCCTGTTGTAAATCGTGACAAGGAAAGCAGAATTACGAAAAGAAAGCGAGCAAAAAAAGAATGGAATGGAGAATTAATTACCAAGAAACATAAGAGAAACATGATACCAGAACGAGAAAGAGTTAAACCAATCGCTCTGGTACCACCGAGAATGTTGTCGAAAGATAAGAGGGGGACTGTATCACCTGGTGCCACTGTAATAAAGAAGGGCCCAGGAAGACCCCGAAAGCGACCCAGGGATGACTGCAATGCCTCTGCCAATTTTGTGGAAAGTAGCCCCAGATCTGAAGATAGCACGTCATTATCAGATACCTCTCAGCACTCATCCCAGGACATGATGCATGATTCTCGTCTCCACTCACCACCCGCATGTCTTCCTAACTTATCGCAATTTTATAATTTTCAGAACAGTCACTACCAAACAGGACAAAATAGCCCCTTTTCCTATTTCGCAGGCCAGAACCTGGCAACTTACCACGCCATGGAGGTACGAGGGTCAAAAATCCCTTCTATTAAAGATGAAGTATTGTCGCCTTCGAAAAGAAAGAAGGTTGATACAAAGTGCAATTTCGATCCTAGTGTTTACTGGATGGATCAATCAGGTGAGAAAGATTCGCATGTTGTTGAGAAGTCTGTATCACGTGATATAACGAAACCAGATACAGCATTCAATGGCAAATCAGAGCAAGGCTTCTCTCCATTGAAGAACAACTTCCCATCACTCAGTACTGATAAGCCATGGAATTCAGGAGTAACTTCACGTAATTGTGAAGCTAGGGGCATGAATGAGCTCGGTAAGTCTCAGCCAAGTGTCGTCAGCAAATGCTCTCGCCAGGTTGAATCTCACCTTCAGAACCTTGGGAAATCAAGCAAGAACGGTGGAAGTCTCACTTTGCCATTAAATCGCAAGTATTTATCTACTAACAATAAATCGGGAATTTTAGACGTCCAAAGTCAAACGCCTACCTGCGTAAGTGATAGTAATGGTCCTTTAACAAGTCCTCAAGTAGTGAAAAGCGACCTTTCGCCAGAGTATCCCTCAAAAATCACAAACGTAAGTTACCAGTATAGCACTGAACGAGTAAGTTCATGTGGTAAACAGCGACCATGCTCGAATATCAAAGAAGTAAAAATTGAGTCAATCGGTTCTTCCGGGGTACATGGACACAATTATCCATCGAAACATGCCGACATATTCAGAAGTGCATCAATAGGCGACATTACTAACTCAACTACATCGCAGACATATTCATCAAATGCATTTGTGTCACCACGAGTATGCCCAAGTGCTAAGGGCAGTTTCCTTACGTCACCTTTATATCCAGAGAGTAAACTGAATGAATTCTGCAAATCTCTCTCATCGGATTTACCGCATGGTGGTACCCAGTTCCCACTCGTTTGTTCCACCGAAGCTATTGCAAAATCTTCTCTGTTGTCAGTACCGGGTGGGCGTCACAGCGATGACTCGACCGTGAACAGACTCAAGGGAGACTCTTTTCGTGACACTAACAATTTAATGAAATGTGAAGCCACATTGGCGTCAGCTAAGTCATCTTTACACGGAACTGACTCCAAGGATCGTCATCCTACTCTCCCGAGGAATATTTTAGAGTCGAGTGTAATCAAGTCTGTTTACCAAGCAGTTCAAAGCGCAAAGTCACAAAGTGCTGAACATAAGTTAGACGATGTTTCACGTTACCTTACTGTTTTGACCAATAAACATACTGTACAAAGTGGCAGAGTTAATAAGAACCAGCAAATAGAACACACTGCGAACGGAGCCAAGCATTCGTCAAGGAGCAAGGAGGCCGATTTAGTTTCCCCATCAGCGAGCTTAAAGGGAAAGAAAATTTTTGTCGAACGAAACTTAAAGTTTTGCGATGAAGCCGAAAGGACTAAAATCAACTCAACGGTACATCGACCTGTTCCGCAATCATCAGATATTTATCATTCAGACGGAGTTCCTGTCAGCAGCACAAGGCAACTGTTAAAGAGGGCAGAAGATTTGTCTGATGGGCATCATACATATTTTCGGCCCGCTCGGTCTACACAGCCCATTCACTCTCAGTTCCCTAGCTCAAAGATAAGATTACCTTCAGCTTTTGAATTGCAGGGTTCTCTATCTGGGTTTCATAGATCATCATTGGCACAAGGGGTTGGTTGTACAGCGAACAAAGTGGAAGGAACTGAAATTGCTAGGTCGAATGCATCTGTTTTAGATGCGCTGAAGAGTATGCAAGATGCATTCTCAACCCCACAAAAGAAAAATAGTATAAAGATTGTCAGCCCGTCAGTTTGCTCCAAAAAGGAGAAGGGCTCGTCATCACTCAAGCAAGGAGACGTAACCAGTAATTCCACTTCAAGAAACCTCGTAGCTGCAGAGGAGACCTCAAACCGTGCTAAAACCGTGGATGCTCCGAGGGGTGTGGATACGACCCGTCCTGGGCACGTTGGCACACAAGTAATTCCGGAAGTAAACAATACTAGTTATACAAATAACGTTGGTAGTAAATGGGTATGCACCCCACGTCAAGGAAAGAGCAACATAACAGCTGCCACGTTAGGAAGCAAGAGTCTCTTCTCCGGAGTTACATCAAATACGGCGCTTCCCGGGACTAAGAAAACTGTGCCGATTCTAAGAAATATTGCTCCACTACCATGTAAAGGGGCAACCGTTGCAACCGGCTCCGACTTAGGAGGAACTTCTGTTGGAACGAATCCAGTGGCCACACTCTTTCCTTCACAACCTAGGGTATACATTTTTCCTAATACATCAGTGATGACAACCCCTCTGATGCCCACGGTCGTGTACCAGCTTAATAATGGTCAAATTGTTAATCCGATGCCAGTAGTTCTAGGAAGGCATCAAGGGAGCGAAGCCAGATCAACTATGAACAGCCCTTCAGTGATTCCTGTAAAGGCAGATTTGACATATACTAAGGATAAAATAGTAAAATAGAACTTTCCTAGACAGAAACATTTCTCAGATGTAATTTACCCGTAACAGTAGATTCTTAGCGCTTGGGATTTTAGAATTGTTTTAGTGCAGAAATGATGGTGCGTAATTGCATGGCATTTCGATTAGATGGAAATCAAGTTGTGTATAGTGTTCAATGTGTCTTGAGTCACGTTGCTTCGATTTTGTACTTAAAGTGCGTGTAACAAAGCAGAGCAACAAATTCTACTGTACCCGTTACCTTTTGTATTTTTTGTTACCTCTTTCTGACTGTTATGTTGGGGTTACGACCTTATGCCAGTTAGCTACATAGTTTAAGTAGAACATAAGAAACCTTCCCAATCTCTTAAGGTGACTCAAGATGGAATTTCGATAAGTATGCTTTTTAGTTGAAAAGGAACTTGACCCCAAGCTAGTTTTTGGGAGACTTCGGGCGGTCGAGAAAATGTTCAAAAAGCTCGCAGAAGAAGAAATCGTTGGGAGGGGTTAGTTTGAGGTGGTTTTTTGAGAAAGGTAGATTAAACACCGCAGCAATCCATTGACTCGGAGAGGAGATTAAGAGCGGCTAAGGCCCAATGTGCGGTGTCATCTCAAATACAGAGACCACGTAATCTGCTTGTTGAAATTGCGACTTCCAAATTTTATTTCGCGCACGTACTTACTTGCAGAAGTTAGGTGTCTGATAGATAAGTTCGGGGTTTTTCTCAACTTTAATGTATTAATGAATTCGAGGTCGAGTTTTAAAAAGAGTTGAGCATTTTCAATGATATCGTAAATCTCTCCTTTTTACAAACTAGACCTTAACTTGGCACTGTGACAAGAACCTGTGTAAATAAGTTATCAATGTGCACATACACGCACGGAATAGTCGCTAGACTTCACACGGATGCCGCCTTACAAAGCAATAATTTGAATTCGTGTAATTTAATGTATCATGAACAGCATGCGAGGCTGAAACTGGAAATGGTGTAATATACTAAAGCTGAGAATAAATTTCAGTATTTTCATCTCAAAGATACTTTTCAAAAGAATAGACATGTTATTAGGTTTAAGCTTTTCGTGGATACTCCTCAGAATCTTACATCCAACTAATAAGATAAACGAAATGTATGATAATTTATACT